>VXBP01004443.1:258320-276801 GCA_013400115.1 Rhinopomastus cyanomelas
ACCACAGCTGTTTGCAGCCCCCCACTTCGAGAAAGCAAAACGCAGTTTACACCCACGGGGGGGGTATTTGGGGGTGGGGGGTGTCTGGTCCTAAACCCATGAGAGGGAAGGAATCAGAGTTTGCAGAGAAGAAGGGCTTGTAGAACACAGAAGGCTGTAGCTCAGTTCCTGGCTTTCTCATGCACAGTCACAGTTGTTATGAATCTGCAGTTCAGAAGCAGAAATTGTTGTGGTCCAAGCTCAGAACATTTCACCTTTGGCTGGGTAGGAAAACTGCCGGAGTCAAGAACATGAAGGTGCTCAGAGGGCTGGAGCCCCTCTGCTCTGGGGACAATGGGTGTGCACTGGAACAGTGGAGGTTCCATATAAATATGAGAAGGACCTTCTTCCCAGTGAGGCTTCTCAGGGGAAAAAAAAACCCCAAAGAGAACAGTGTGTAGATACAGAAGGAAGGAGATGCAGAGTCCTTATGGGGCTAACCTGTGTAAAAGGTATTCGCTGGGATGGGGAAGATGGGCTGGCAGGAGAGCTGGGAACAGGAGATGAACAGCGGAGGCGGCCCAAGCTCAGGGTCCTTGTAAAACAGAAGGGTGCCTGGTGGGGTTGAAAGGAGTAGAACACAGAAAGCCAAAGGTGAAGCAGAAGAGGGGTTGGTTTCTTCACCTTTAAGNGCGTTTGCTTTTTGAAGTCCTCCTTCTGCACGGTCTATCCCACCAAAAAGACGCAGTTTTGCTCTTCCAAAAGAACAATTCCCTAAAGCTCAGCCCCACTTAGGGTTACAGGGGCTATAGGAAGGGCACGGAAGAGGAGAAGAATCACAAACAAATGTTCCTGCCCTGTGTGTGTGAGAGAGGGGGGACGTTTACTCCTCGTTTATTTGTTCGGGGGGGGGATAAAGTGCTTTGTGTGAGGGCTGAAGCACTGCCAAGGCTGTCGGGAGAGGGGGAGAAGCAATCCGGGCAGGCTGCCCGAACGCAAACCAAACCCAAATCAGTTTAAGCACAGAACACGACGCTGATGGGAGGCTAAAGCCAGAATCACCCCCTCAAGCACTCAAAGCTCCCGAGTCAGGACCAGCACACATCATCAAATGGACTTGAAATGGCAGCAATTACATTACAATAATCAAGTTATTTCCTGTTCTCTTTTGTTGTTTGCATCTCAAAGGGTTCTCGGGTCCTACCTTGTCTTGAGATGAGACACGGCGAAGGCTGAGGCGCCGCTGCAACTGGGCGTTGCTGGGAATTACGGGCTTTCAGAATGGCCACCTGCACCGGGAACTGCTGTGAAGGAGGAGCAGTGCAAAACAACACCAGAGCTGTGGAGAGCAGGGCGATTAACTGCAAAGTTACCTGAGATCGAGGCACCGACACCAGCTTAAGGGACCCTCGAAGGCTGCTTTATCGTACGCGGCGCGCTGCGGTGCGGCACCACGGGCGTTTCGCTTCCAGGATGAGCGAACCAGGGCTGGAGGCTGCTTGTTGGCTTTGGGGCAATTCTTTACACTTCTTGTGACGTGCCCAGCAGCAGTTTCATCAGTGCTGATGGTCTTTTCCCCCCATGGAGCTGGGAGGAGAGTTGAAAACCCTGTGCTCCAGCACTCAGGCAGCCCCCGTGAAGCTAATGGAAGCCAATTTAGGCACCTGGCTGCAGCCTTGATGGAGGCTTTCAAAGGCACATGCGATTTTTATGACCTCACTACTACGGTTGTGCCTTTAGAGCTCTCTTTCATCGCTCCACTTCGGATACCCCTTCACAGAAAGTCTGCCCTCTGTTTACTTCCCGGCCCTCACAGATGTCCTTTATGGAGCCACCTGAACAAGTGCTGCGGGCAGAGAAAAGCAAGGAGCCTGGAGAGCATTTCAGTTACCTAACGCTTATCTGACTTAGTCACGAACAGCTGGATCAGCGCAGCTGATAGGGAGCGATGATTAAACCAAACCCTGCATCTATATTCCCAGGTGATCGCCCTCATTATCTCTGCTACCGAGGTTGATCTGACAAGCGATTCGTGTTCAGAATGAGCCATACTTCTCCCCACCCACCCANTGAGAAGGACCTTCTTCCCAGTGAGGCTTCTCAGGGGAAAAAAAAACCCCAAAGAGAACAGTGTGTAGATACAGAAGGAAGGAGATGCAGAGTCCTTATGGGGCTAACCTGTGTAAAAGGTATTCGCTGGGATGGGGAAGATGGGCTGGCAGGAGAGCTGGGAACAGGAGATGAACAGCGGAGGCGGCCCAAGCTCAGGGTCCTTGTAAAACAGAAGGGTGCCTGGTGGGGTTGAAAGGAGTAGAACACAGAAAGCCAAAGGTGAAGCAGAAGAGGGGTTGGTTTCTTCACCTTTAAGAGATTTTATAGCCAGTGCTACGTGAGGTCTGTGTGGTGCCAAAGACAATATAAACCCTAGAGAGAAAATCAGGTCTGTAGTGGTCGAGGATGTGGAGAAACAGCCGACTGTCTATTTAACAGGAAGACAGGGAGATCAAAGGGTTCTCAGAAAGGGTTTGTTTTGCAGCGATGCCCTGGCTTTATTTCGTTTGGCTTGAGCTGGGGGCCTCTCTGGAGAGGATGAAAGGAGAGCAGAACCGTGTAACAAAGACATTTCCCCTCTCCTTAACAGCCAAGGGAACTCCACGTCCCCATCCAGCAGAGGCACCGCTGCAGGTACCGCTGCACGGAAGGCAGCTATTTTATCCTTGCAAGGAGAGAGAGGTGGCATCTTCCCCAGAAGAGGTGAAGTTCTGCAGGAATTCAGCAGCCCTGCTAATGCTCTGTTATGACAGCGTGCCACCTCGTTTCCATCACGGCCCCGAACGCCGCTGCGGCACAAAGCCGGCGCTGCGGAGCTGCCTCTGGCTGCTCAACGGCTCCTTCCAAACAGTCTCTTCAGTTTCAGAGTTGAATTAGGTTTTTTTCTTGGAGCTATTTTCAGCTCAAGGAGAAGGGGTGGCTTTTGCGTTGACGGAAGAGGCAACGTCTAGCCTGTAATGAATTAAGAGGGAATAACGACGTCAAGCCCTGGACAGAGAGGTCTCTGAAAGATCTTCTGTGGAAGGGACCATCCCCTAGCACTTCTGGACACACAGTGGCTGCAGAGTTTGCAAATGAATTGAGTCTACACTTACATCCACCATCGTTCACCACAACACTGACACGTCTTTGCATTCCCCCCCTTGATTTCGAGTGGATCTGAGTGGAAACCTCAACGTGGGTTTGCTGAGCAGGACTTTGGGGCTTCACGTGCGGTCAGTGCTGCGCTTCGGTTTCATGCTTGTCGTGTGCGGGCCCCGCTCTGCAGCTGGACTTGTAACTTCCACTTAAAACAAGAGCTCAAAGCTGACAAGCTAGAAGATGCAAGAGGAAGAAGGGGTTCTCCATGGGAGGCACATGTGCCCTTCCTGCTTCAGAATGAGGAACAAACAAGAGGCTGCTTCCCATTTCTGCCTCCAAGGCTGGTGTTGGTGTCAGAGTCGTAGCAGCCCCTGCCAGTTACTCCAGTTAAGGTGGTGCCAACCTTTCCATTAGAAGCCTTATAGATCCCATTTAATCACTTGGCCATAAGTACTTGCTTTAAGCTGAGGCTTGGCACCAAAGACTATCACTCCTTCAGCAGTTCTGAAGACACTTCCATCCTCCCAAGGCTTCAAAATCCTGGTGGTGTCTGGGTGCAGGATGTCTGTGATTTACAGCGGTTCCTTTCAGGTGGGAACCTCTGAGATTTCCAAACAATTTCATGTACCTGTGAGTGAACACAAGAGGTTCTTCTCCCCCTCTACTCTGCCCCAGTGAGACCACATCTGGAGTGTTGTGTCCAGTTCTGGGCCCTCAGTTCCAGAATAACATAGAGCTGCTGGAGGGGCTCCAGCATAGAGCAACGAGGATGAAGAAGGGAGTGGAGCACCTCCCTGATGAGGAAAGGCTGTGGGAGCTGGGTCTCTTTAGCTTGGAGAAGAGGAGCCTGAGGGGTCACCTCATTAATGTCTATAAATATGTGAAGGGTGGGTGTCAGGAGGATGGAACCAGGCTGTGCTCTGGGGCACCCAGTGATGGGACAAGGGGTGGGTGTGAGCTGGGACAGAGGAGGTTCCATATAAATATGAGAAGGACCTTCTACATATTGAGGGTGATGGAGCACTGGAACAGGCTGCCCAGGGGGCTTGTGGAGTCTCCTTCTCTGGACATATTTCAAACCCACCTGGCCATGTTTCTACATGACTTTATTTAGGAGATCCTGCTGTTTGTGCTGTGGCAGGTGGATTGGGCTGGGTTCTGTCTTTACATCATCTTCACCAGCTTCCCTCTGTTTAGGCTGAGAGGTCTCCATCAACTAAGATCTCAAGATCCACCAATATACCCAGTTTGCTCTTTTCCTGCTCACAAACTGCTCTTCATTTAATCTAACAGTTCCAGGGATGTAGGAGGCACCTACACCCGGATGTCCTTGCCTGCTGGCAGGGCGCTTCATCCCCATCCTCAGCCAAGTGACTGATCCATTGCTGCCATCGCAGCGGGATGGAGGCATCACGGTGCAAAGCTCTGTCCCCCAGGCACGAAGAGGCGATGCTGGGGCAGGAGCGGTGCGGGCTACCCCTCCTTCCCAACACTATGTGAGAGGAGAGAGGCTGTGAAACCCCGTCGTCCCTTCTCTAGCCACAGCTGTGGTCGGGTCGATGAGTTTCCGTTCCGTTTCTGGCTTGTGCTGCTGCTCCAGCTTCACCCCAGCGCGCAGGGCGAGGGCTGCGCTTCAGCCCTGCGTCCTCACCCGTGGTGGCACCAAGAGGTGTTCAGGGGCGATGAGTCAGGCAGCCTCTGCTCACCCGCAGGCAGCTGCCTCTTGGCTTTGTGGTCTCTGCCAGCAGAACGTGAGGAGCCTCCACTTCACCAGCCTAAACGCAAGTGTCCTCCGTTAGACCGAGGTTGCCCTCAGCCCGTCCTTCCGCTTTCAAACCCTACAGCCTGCTCGGTCTCAGGATTCCCTGAGCGGTTCCTGCTGATCTCCTCTCGAGGCTGAGCCCACAAGTGCTGCAGCTACAGCCTCCGATGCAGACGGCGCGGCCGGACCTGGAGAGGGCAGGGAGCCAGCGGGAGAAGGTCCCTGCTGCGGGAGAAGGTCCCTGCTGCGGGAGAAGGTCCCTGCTGCGGGAGAGAGGCGGCTCTGCGCGGTGAGTCAGGACCTGCAGAGCCCGGGCTGCGCCGAGGAGCACCCAGCGCTGCCGCAGAAAGGGCTGTTTATCCGAGACGAGCGCTCAGCAAAGCTCTTCTCTGCCCCACGAACCGGCGAGAGCAGCCGGAGGGAGGGGATGTGACGGCAGGGCTGGAAATCCCACGGAAGCAGAGATGCTGAGCGAAACAAAGCCGCCCTCGGAATTTCTAGCGCTGGGGTTTGGTGGGGTTTTTTTTTCTGTTGGTTCTTTTGGTTCTCTGAACAAAGGAAATTATTCTCCTCTCAGCAGAGAGGGGAAGAAATGACATTGCCTGTAGTAACGCTGCCCCGAGGGAGGAACTGACCTGGCTCGCCCCGGGGTACCAGGGAGCAGACACTCGCTGAGCGGTGGAGGACTCACACCGACCCTTCTGGACCAGCGTTCACCCGATGAGCTCAGAAAAGCACCTGGCACCCTGTCACTAAGCCCAACAGCCCAGCAAGAGCATAGACCTCAGCCTGACCTTCCTCTGAAGGTCTGCAGCATTCACTTGACTTGATCTTAAGGAGTAAAATAGTGGGTTGGACCCCTCAACCCCGTAGCTGTACCCAGATGAGACCTCTCAGAGGCTCTGCAGGAGTGATCCCGGCTGCCTGCTGCTCTCCTGCTCCATCCTCCCCAACAAGCAGCTGCTTGGGTGGAATTTCCCTGGTGACTACCCAGGCAGTTTGGCAGTTGTGGGGCTCCCTGCACGTCTGGAGATCCCTCAGGTTTGTAGCAAGCCCGGTGCTTTTGGACACCATGGGACCTACCGTGTGCATGATGTTCAGGGCCAGAAGTTTCCAGAATGCCTGGTGCTGCTGAAAGGGCTGGATGGAGGGGAGCTCCTGTGATGCCTCCCATATTGTGTCCAGCTGTGGGCACCTCAGCTCCAGAAGGACACAGAGCTGCTGGAGAGAGCCCAGTGCAGAGCCACAGGGGTGATGGAGGGAGGGGAGCATCTCCCTGCTGAGGAGAGGCTGAGGGAGCTGGGGCTCTGGAGCTGGGAGAAAGGAGCCTGAGGGGTGACCCCATGGGTGTTGATCAATGTGTGAAGGGTGGGTGTGAGGAGGATGGAGCCAGGCTCTGCTCAGGGGCACCCAGTGACAGGACAAGGGGCAGCGGGTGTGAGCTGGAGCAGAGGAGGTTCCACATCAGTGTGAGAAGGACCTTGTTCCCAGGGAGGGTGGCAGAGCCCTGGCAGGGGCTGCCCAGGGGGTTGTGGAGTCTCCTTCTCCGGAGACGTTTCAAACCCTCCTGGGCTGTTCCTGTGCAACTGTATCTGGGGGATCCTGCTGTGGCAGGAGGATGAGACTGGGTGGTCTTTAAGCTCCCTTCCAGTCCCTAAAGTTCTATGATTCTGTGATAGCCAAGCACTGAGGGAGCCCAGCTTTTTATCTGAAGGGGTTTTACAGCTGGCAGGGTCCAGCTGTGATGTTCCAGGACCAGGCAGAATGAAGGAGTTGGAATGTCATAGGATCATAGAACCATTAGGAATTGGAAGGGACCTCAACAGATCATCTAGTCCAATCCCCCTGGTCATCGCAACAAGACCTGGGTGAAAGTCAGGAAGGGTGACTGAAGCCTGTGGTCTGGCTCAGCGTTTACGCAGGGCCAGAGGAGATGACAACCCAGTACAGGCAGTAGTTTATCCTCTCCGGACCAACACCTTGCTCTATCAGTTCCTCCTCCTCTGTCATCGGAGAAGAGCTCACACTTTCCTAGCTGAAAGTTCAGTCTAAACAGAAATGTCACCGAAAGCTCAGCGAGACCTTTGCTTTTCTAGCTTCACTCTCCCGAGCTGTGGGGAAGGTTATGCAACAGGAACTCTGGGGTGAATCATCCTCTGGCACGGCACCACGTTAGGAAATGTTCGCTGCGATGTTCGACGGGTTTCTACCGTCTGCTTGTGGTCGGCTTTCTGCTTTGCCAGTGGACCTCAGCGCCTGTTCCCTTTGCCCTCAACGAGCTGGCAAACAGCTCATCAGCAGGTTGCCACAGCTCCGCGCTGGAGAAGAAGGTGGCGATGGGGGCTGCTGCGAGGAAGCGATGCTGAAGAAATCCTCAACGTCCTTGCTCAGTGGTTTTGTTTTCCCTGCAGATCACAGAGTCACAGAGCATTAGGGACCTCCAAAGATCATCCAGTCCAGTCCCCCTGGCACAGCACGATCCCCTAGACCGAGTCGCAGAGGAACATGTCCAGGCGGGTTTGAAACATCTGCAGAGAAGGAGACTTTTCGGAAGAAGGACCTGGAGCCTCTGGAGGGAGTCCAACGTAGAGCCACAGAGATGATGGAGGGAGGGGAGCATCTCCCTGCTGAGGAGAGGCTGAGGGAGCTGGGGCTCTGGAGCTGGGAGAAAGGAGCCTGAGGGGTGACCCCATGGGTGTTGATCAATGTGTGAGGGGTGGGTGTGAGGAGGATGGAGCCAGGCTCTGCTCAGGGGCACCCAGTGACAGGACAACGGGCAGCGGGTGTGAGCTGGAGCAGAGGAGGTTCCCCATCAGTGTGAGAAGGACCTTGTTCATGGTGAGGGTGCCAGAGCCCTGGCAGGGGCTGCCCAGGGGGGATTGTGGAGTCTCCTTCTCCGGAGACATTTCAAACCCTCCTGGGCTGTTCCTGTGTGACAGGATCCTGTGTGACAGGGGGATCCTGCTGTGGCAGGAGGATTGGCCTGGCTGATCTTTTGAGGTCCCTTCCAATCCCTAATGACTGGATCTAGGGGACCCTGCTGTGGCAGGGGGCCTGGACTGGCTGATCTTCCAAGCTCCCTTCCAGTCCCTAAAGCTCTGCGATTCCACGAGGTCGCCGAGGAAATCAAACAAGGCATCCAAGCCCAATTTCCTCAAGAGGGTATCTATCAGCTTCGTTGAAGCAGACGTTTTTACGAGTAGCCGCGTTAACAAATCCAAACTAACTACCCAATATGTCAAGGAGAAAAATAAGTTTCGAGGGGAACCTAGTATCGCTCGTTAAACTTTAATGGGCAGGCATTTAAGAGAAGAAGCCCATCCGTTATAGTGGGGGGGGTGTCAGCTTCTCCAGGGAGGGCTTTTATCATGATGATTAAATATGGTCTATCGAGGGATGCTTGTTACTCCGGTTTCTAAAGCGAAGACTTCCTTGGAGGAGATGTTTATGAGCGACGGATAGCTGCTCGTGAAAGCGAACGGCACAGCCATGGGAAAGGACTGCCGGGTGCTGCTGCCAGCCTGAGCCAAATCGCAGCCGTGGGGGAAGAGCTGGGTGATCCCAGCAGGTGTTATCATCAAGAGGAGAGCAGAGCACGGCCTTAAAGGGTTTATTCCCTTTGCTTTGGAACCTGTAGGGTCATGGGCTCCTGTGACTGAGAAGTCAGGGTTGTGCAGCCTCTTCCCCTGGAAGGGAGAAGGCTCCAGGGGGACCTTCCAACCCCTGAAAGGGGCTGGCTGAAAGCTGGGAGAGACCGTTCCCAAGGGCAGGGAGCGATAGAAGGAGGGGTCCATCAGCTGCAGAATAAGTGGACCACCACGAGGGTTCTAAGGACCCCTCCTCTCCAGCTATCTGAGGCTGCTTTCAGAAAGGGCCTCCTGGATAAGCCAGCTAGATCATAGAATCATTAGGGACTGGGACCTCCAAAGATCATCCAGTCCAACCCCCCTGCCACAGCAGGATCACCCAGACCAAGTCACACAGGAACACATGCAGGTGGGTCTTGAACATCTCCAGACAAGGAGACTCCACAACCACCCTGGCTACCTCCTTGCAACGCTCCCCGTGCCACGGCTCCATCCACCAGGTTAAACCTCCAGACGTGATACAACCCCAACTTCCACAGCCTCTTTCAAGACTGAACTTGTTGTACGTTTCCTTTACCAACCCCTCGCTTTGGTGATGACACCCCTTGGGTCCCTGACTCAAGGCAGCCCTGCTTTTGCAAAAGGGGAGCTCTCCTCGTTAAAGCCTGTTTGTTTGTTTTAATGTAGGGGGTGATTCAGTTTTGGTTACAAACTACTTCCACGCCTGGAAATCCACAGGAACTGAAAGGAAAGAGCTGCAAAGCCTTGTTCTAGCTTCCCCCCTGGAGCTCTCAGCGCAGCCACTGTAGGGAAGGGAGCTCCAGGCACGGTGATGTCCCTGCTGATGGGTGCAGCCCTATCTCCAGCCATCTCTCCCTGGCAGCACGAGAACTACCAACCCTTGGAACCAGAGATCACCACCTCTGCAGTCTTTAATGATTTAATGCCTTTCACATCACTGTCTCGTCTCACTTTCCTCAGTTGCACAACACCATGAGGTCACTGCAGTCTCCCCAGGTGAAGCAGAGATATTAGAGCTGATGCTGCAGCTCTGCCTCCACACCAAGGCTTCTGCTGAGAGCTCTGCCAGACCTGCAGCTCTTGAGCTGAAGATCTCATGGCAGAGGCCTCCTGTGCTCTGGCTGGCCTGGAGGTGCCACAGAGTATTAGGGATGGGAAGGGACCTCCAAAGATCATCCAGTCCAGTCCCCCTGCCACAACAGGATCACCTAGACCAAGTTGCACAGGGACATGACCAGGAGGGTTTGAAAAGTCTCCGGAGAAGGAGACTCCACAACCCCCTGGGAAGCCCCTGCCAGGGCTCTGGTACCTTCATCGGGAAGAAGGTCCTTCTCACACTGATGTGGAACCTCCTCTGCTCCAGCTCACACCCGCTGCCCCTTGTCCTGTCACTGGGTGCCCCTGAGCAGAGCCTGGCTCCATCCTCCTCACACCCACCCTTCACCCATTGATCAACACCCATGGGGTCACCCCTCAGGCTCCTTTCTCCCAGCTCCAGAGCCCCAGCTCCCTCAGCCTCTCCTCAGCAGGGAGATGCTCCCCTCCCTCCATCACCCCTGTGGCTCTGCACTGGGCTCTCTCCAGCAGCTCTGTGTCCTTCTGGAGCTGAGGGGCCCAGAAGTGGACACAAGATTCCAGATCTGGTCTCAGCAGCATGGGAGGAGAACCTCTCGATCTACTAGCCACCCCACTTCTGAGCCACCCTAGGATGCCATTGGCCTTCTTGGCCACAAGAGGGCGACACTGCTGGCCACCCTGCTGGCCACCAGGACCCCCAGGTCCCATTCTCCTGCGCTGCTCTCCAGCAGGTCAGTCCCTACCCTGTCCTGGCCCCTGGGGTTGTCCTTGCCCAGATGCCAGACCCTACCCTGCCCTTGCTCATTTCTGTGGTTCATCCCCCACGTTCCTGACTCCCGCCTGGATCTGCAGGCAGCGCTGCGTGGAACCAGCACCGCAGGCTAATCCGACCCAAGCCCAGAAGCAGTGAGGACCTCCTCAGCTGGATTTCTCTCTGCCTCAGATGTCACCTAGGAACCCAGCATAGTCCCACCCGCACGGCTCACGGGGGAGCCGGGAGAAGTCAGCCTGCTGCTGCTCCTCACCAGTGCCCGGGGAGAACTCCCCAGGGAGTGAACAACCCTGCCTCCGGAGCGCTGGATGAAACTCGGGGCCACACGTTGCACAAGCAGGAGGAGCAAGAGCTTGGAGAATGGGTCATGGAGCAGGTTTGTGCATGGAAAGAGGTAGGAGCCCTGTGGGGAAAATCATGTGTAGGCACGGAGGAGGAGAGCGCGGCAACAGGCAGAGGCCAACAGGGCCAAGGGCAGGGTCCTACCCTTTGGCCACAGGAACCCCCTGCAGCTCCAGGCTGGGGGATGAGGGGATGGAGAGCAGCTGGGCACAGAGGGACCTGGAAGCATTGGGACATAGCTGGCTGAGCAGGAGCCAGCAGGGTGCCCAGGTGGCCCAGTGGCATCCTGGCTTGGATCAGCACTAGTGTGGCCAGCAGGGCTGGGGATGTCACTCCCCCTGTACTGGGCACTGGGGAGGGCTCCCCTCCAGTACAGGGCCCTCACTTCCAGGAAGATTTTGAGGGGCTGGTCTAGAGGAGCAATGAAGCTGGGGAAGGGACAGGAGGGAAAGGCTAATGGAGAGAGTCTGAGGGAGCTGGGGGTGCTGAGCCTGGAGGAGAGGAGACTCGGGGGGGACCTTCTCCCTCTCTCCAACTCCCTGAAGGGAGGTTGTAGTCAGGTGGGGGTCAGGCTCCTCTTACCACCTCTCTGGCAGCACCAGGCTTTGGGTCCCTGGAGCTGTACGGGGGGACTCCCAGCCACCGAGATAGAAGACGTGGAATATGGAAATTGGTCCTTTTGAAAGCAAGAGAGACCTCAGCCTTGGCTCTCTCTCACGTTCCCCGTTGGAGGCTGCTGTAGTAATCTCCGGCTTAGGAAGCTGAAGGCTGGGGGATCCAGGGAGACCTGCGATCCTTGCGCGTGGCCTCTGTTCCCTCCTGAGTCAGCCTGGAGAAGGACTTGAACAAGGCCAACGGAGCTAAAATTAGACCTCCCCGCTCCAGGAGGAGCCTGAGCGTGTCCCTCTGTCTCAGGGCAGCATCAGCCGGCGGTGGCTGCAGACCAGCAGTTTTGCACATTGAGGGGCTGCGTGGCCTCACGATGCCCTAGATGGGAACAGGGGTGGTGGGAGACTCCTTATCCCAGAAGAGCCAGTAAACGATGGTTTCCTGTCCTCTGGGGCCTCCTGTGCCAGCAAATGCCCCGGGGAAGGGAGCGCCTCCAGCACAATGAGGCTCTCTCCCAGCCGGGGCCACTCCACGCTGCCACAGCACAAGTAGTAAAGAGATTCTAACAATGACATGCAGGATTCCGTGGGATGCAGGTCATGCTGCTCCCAAACCTCGGCCTTTCTCGCCGACTGCTTCCTCCTCCGGCAGAGCAGCACTTCCACAGCACCACATCCCAGCGGTGCTTGTCCTCGCTGTTGTTTGGCTCCGCAGGAAGCTCCGGCCCTTCAGCCGCTTAGTTTTTCCACTGACGTGCTGCAGAAACCCTCCTTCCACACCCTTCACTTCCCGGGAACATCTGCCCGCTTGGATCGTCCTCGCGCGCACGACACCGCCTGCGCGGCTCCCATGACCTGCTCCAGCCCTGAAGATGAGGAGGAACTGGAGATGGAGCCAGGCTCTGCTCAGGGGCACCCAGTGACAGGACAAGGGGCAGCAGGTGTGAGCTGGAGCAGAGGAGGTTCCACATCAGTGTGAGAAGGACCTTGTTCCCAGGGAGGGTGCCAGAGCCCTGGCAGGGGCTGCCCACAGAGATTGTGGAGTCTCCTTCTCTGGAGACATTTCAAACCCACCTGGACATGTTCCTGTGCAACTTGGTCTAGGTGACCCTGCTGTGGCAGGGGGTTGGACTGGATGGTCTTTCGAAGTCCCTTCCAGTCCCCAATGTTCTGTGATCTCAAAGATCCAGATGCTGTGCTGGGATGTGGCATCGTGCTGGCCCATCTGAGGAGCTTCATGACTGCTCATCCCAGGTGGGACCAGCAGCTCTCCAGCGTCGGAAAGGAGCAGCACCTGGGTGCAGCAAGGTTCTGTGTTCCCCCCCAGAGGCACAGGCTGGCAGGGGGTGGGCAGAGCCTGTCTGCTGGGCTTGCTCAGCAGAGGACACAGCCCCGGGCGCAGGGCGAGTGCTGGGGTGACTTCCTTCCACAGCCCTCGGTGGATGCGGTGGCAGCCGGTTCGGCTCCGCGACCAGGGCTGGTTTCAATTTGCCTCTTCACAGAGCCCTTCACTGGCAACAGCGGTTCCTGGCCAACGGACGTCTTTGTTTTGCCCGGAATCTTTGGAGAGGAACGCACAGGAGGGGGTTGATTTTCTGTCACTTCATCTGCTCCTCCACTGGGAAAATGGAAGCCGAGTGAAACGAGCGGAGGAATGAATAGAAGGGGCAGCTCCTGACGAGCGGAGAGAGCAGTCGGCGAGTGAAACCTGGGGAAAAATTCTGCAGAGCAACCAGGCTCTTTTTTTTGCAAAGAATATTTATAAAACATTTTCCAAGCAGCCCCGGCGCTGGCCTGTAATTAAAGAGGAGTCCAAGCCGCAGAGCTCAGAACCAGCCTTTCCCAGAACTTCTGGGTGTCCCTGTCTGGCTTTGGTTCAGCCCGGTGCGAAGCCTGCCAGGCGCCGAGCGGAGATGGGACAGAGATGGTTTGGAGGCCCCTCTTCATACAGAGCATCAGCTGCGGCTCAGGGAGCTGGGCTGCTTTTGCCCTGGGTGGGGAACGGGGGACAGATGGAGGCATCTGTGCAGCTCCCAGCGTCGTGCTGGGAACTCTCCCCACTCTAATCCAACAGATGAGTCACAAGTGTGACCCACTACCATAGACCCAACGACCCACAGAGGTTGGAAAGCAGCCCTAAAGGTCATCTAAACACAGAACATTAGGGATTGGAAGGGACCTGGCAAGATCATCCAGTCCAATCCCCCCAACACAGCAGGATCGGACGCTGACAGCTGGGACCCCTCGGTTTGGCTCCAGGTGACCCTGCACACAGACCTTTCACCTTCCATCATCTGTCTGCATTAATGGGACAGCAAATCCAGCTTGTGGCCCCCAGAGCAGGTGGCCAGGCATGGGAGAGGCACAAACCCCAGCAGTGTCCTACTGGCAGCCCAGGAGGGCAACCTCTACCCCAAAAGAGGGTCTGCCTGTCTCTGCTCCCCAGCCACCACCAGCAGGACAGGAGGAAACGGCCTCAGGCTGTGCCAAGGGAGGGTTAGATTTGCCACCAGGAGAAATCTCTGCCCTGACAGAGTGCTCAGGGGTGGGAACAGGCTGCCCAGGGAGTTGGGGTTGCTGTTCCTGGAGGGGTTCAAACACTGCGTAGCTGCAGTCCTGGGGGACAGGGTTTAGTGGGCAGAGTGGTGCTGGGGTGATGGTTGGACTGGGTTGTCTCGGGACGTCTCTTCCAACTGTAACGATGCCGTGATAAAAGCTCAGCAGGTTTTACAGGGTATGTTACGATGCTCCTAAATTCCCACCCAGCTCAAAGGATGCTGCAGTCTGCCCTCATGCACGAGCCAGACCTTTAGGGTTAGACCTTTAGCTGGGGTCCGTTGGGGTGACTCCAGTGACTCTTAAAGGATGGTTGTGGTGACCCCGCAGCGCTGGGTCTTGACGAGCTTAAAGGGCTTTTCCAACCAGAGTGATGCTGCACGTGATGAATCCTTACTAAATTCACAGATTTAACTGCTTTGGGAGGCCCTCAGCTCACAGATTTGACTGTTTGGAGAGGCCCAGGGAGCTGGTGCCGAGGAATCGGGACCCAGAAGATGCTGCTCCTGAAGCAGCCGAGGGAACCGGACAAGTTCTGCCCTGAACCCAACCTCTACAGCAGAGCAGAGGGGCGGAAACTCCGGCAAGTGGCAACACAAACTCAAAGCGAAATGCTTTCGGGTCGCCTCACTGGCCCATAACCTCCGGAGGTGCCGGCCGGGACATCCCAGACCGCTCCAGTCCCCGCGACGCGCTGGGGACGCGGGGGACGCGCAGCCCGGCCGAGCCGTTCCCGGTGTTGGGGCGCCCTCTGGTGGCTGCGAGCTCGCACCACACGGATGGGCTGCTGCTGCTGCTGCTGGGGGGTTCTGGCCGCATAGTCAGGGTTGGAAAAGCTCTTTCAGCTCCTCCAGTCCAACCAGTTCCCCGCTGATCCCCGTCCCTCACCCCACATCTCCACAGCTTCGCAGCCCCTCCAGAGACAGAACCACTCCCCACTGCTCTGGGGAGCCCTTGTGGGGCAGAAATTGGACCTCAGGGCCAAGCTCAACCTCCCCTGGGGCAGCATGAGGCTGGTGCTTCTCATCCTAGGACTGGATGATCTGCGAGGCCCCTTCCAACCTGGACTGGTCTGGGATTCTACGTGCCTGGGGCACAGCCAGCAGATGCCGTGTCCTAAGAACCTGCGGCCGGGACACTGCGCATGTACAGCAGGAACCATGGAGTGGACAGGACCTTGAAGATCATTTCGTTCCAACCCCACTGTTGTGGGCAGAGGCACCTCTCTCTCACTAGACCAAGTCACCTGGAGCCCCATCCAAGCTGGCCATCCAACCAGGGATGGTGCAGCCACAACCTCCCTGAGCAACCTGTTCTGGTGCCTCAACACCCTCATGGTGAAGAGCTTCTTCCCAATATCCAACCAGCATCTCCCCTCTTTCAGTTTCAGGCTGTCGCCCCTCTTCCTATGGCTACAAGCCCTCGTGAAAAGCCCTTCTCCAGCTTTCCTGTAGCCCCCTTCTTGTCCTGCAAGGCTGCTCTTGGGTCACCCCAGAGCTTCCTCTTCTCCAGGCTGAACAACCCCAGCTCCCTAAGCCTGTCTTCACAGCAGAGGTGCTCCAGCCCTCCGACCACTTTGGGGTTCCAGACGCTAGCCTGAAGCTGGAGGACCCAGTGGCTCTTATCTGCAGGAGCTCCAGCAGCACTTAATGGCTGCGGGTGGAGGCAGGATGGTGCCCACGTGCCGCGGTGACTGCGCCGCTCTCCCTTACTGCACCCCCTGTGCTGTGCTTCCTGCACCTAACAGGTGGCTAAATGGGCTCTTTCTGCCGAGCAGTCGCCTTAAGTGTTTCCACGTCACTTCTTTTATGACTAATAAGGCTTCCAGCCACTTAACCTGCCCCACAATCAGCGTGGGACACGCTTTCACGCCGGCGCTGGCCGCGTCCTGCTCCGTCCCCCGCCCAGATGCTCCGTGGTGCTGGTGCTGTGCCACGCTGTAGGGTTTTACAAGGGGAGCAGCTCCATCCCAGAGACAGGCTGCCCCGTGGGATGGCCCCGAGGTCCTCTCAGGGACACAGCTCCCCAGGAGCCCGGCAGTCTGCTCTTTCATTTCAAGGCCAGAGCACAGGCAGGAACAAGGAGAGGAGCTGCTCTTCCAGTCACCCTGGGGGTCTGTAGACAGGTCCCCATTAGAAAGGAGGGGAGCCCTGAGGGACCTCTCCCTGGGGGGCTTGGTGTGCTGAGCTGAGGGGTTGAAAGAGGCTGCCAAGAAAGGAGCAGCAACAGGCCTCCTTGCGGGGCTGGGAGCTGCTGGCCCTGGGGCTGCAGGCTGGGATGGAGCTAGTGAGATGGAAAACAAGCCACCCCTGAAGAGCCGTTTGGGCCAGGCAGAAGCCCAAGGGAGGCAGCCAGCGGGGCGGTGGCTCTGCTCTGCCCACACAGCACCTCGGGCAGCAGGGCAGCAGCAGTCTGCAGACAGAGCAGCTCCCTCCCCACCCCAGATCTGCAGAGCACCCCTGCTCCTACCTGCTCTGGGCCGCACAAGGTGCCTCTGGGGAGATGAGCTTCCCAGCTCCCAGCGTGTCCGAGGGGCTCTTCCATCCCGGCTGTGTTGGTCTTGGCTCTGTGCACTGGATATATTTCATCTCCCCAGCACCACATGCGACACCAACGACGTCCCGATGCCTCCGTGGGAAATACCTGCATCCTGCCAGGTCCAGAGAGCTCCAGCTCCCCCAGCTCCTGGCACCCCTGCAAGAGGTGACAGCAGGGTTCTTGCCCCAACAAGGTGGAAGGAGCCCGGAGCACACGAAGGGATGTTCTGAGGTGGTTAGTGCCTGACCCCTGCTATTACACTGAGCGATGGGCCGGGGAAGCCTTTTATCTCAGCCCTCACATCTGTTCTGCGTTGGGAGGCAGTGGGACGAGGCTGGGGGAGCAGAGCAGGTGCTGCAGTGTCTGCTGAGCGTTCGGGCACCTTCACTCGCCGGCTCTGGAGCTGCCAAACCTGCGCTGCTGGCACAGATGTTACCTCCTTGCTGTCAGCTCCTCATCCAGGGTGTTTGTTAAGGAAACTCAGCTGTCGCCGAGAGACTGGGGCTGCAGGACAGACACCCAGGACCTGGTACCTGGGCACCTGCAGAGTCCCTCTCTGGGCAGCACCCGGCTGCTGAGGAAGGCACAGCCCCAGGAGGACCTTGCCTGGTCACCTACTACCTCAGGGGCACCCAGTGACAGGACAAGGGGCAGCGGGTGTCAGCTGGAGCAGAGGAGGTTCCACATCAGTGTGAGAAGGACCTTGTTCCCAGGGAGGGTGCCAGAGCCCTGGCAGGGGCTGCCCAGGGGGGCTGTGGAGTCTCCTTCTCTGGAGACGTTTCATACCCACCTAGAGTGACCAGGGTTGGGGGGACCTTAAACACCTCAGGGCCCCAGCCAACCTGCCCTTCTGCACTGCCAGGGATGGGGCTGAGGGGCCCAGAACTGGACACAACAGTCCAGATGTGAAGCTGCTGGAAGGGCTCCTGCCTCCACCAACACCGTTCTCCTAGGGACAAGCCCACATTTACCTGCTGCCAGGGTGTCAATCAGGGCAGAACAGAGACAGAACAGGGGAAGAATCACAGCATCACAGAGCATCAGGGATGGCAGGGGACCTCGAGAGACCCCCCCAGCACAGCACGACCACAGCATCACAGAGCATCAGGGATGGGAAGGGACCTCAAGAGACCCTCCAGCCCAGTATGACCACAGCATCACAGAGCATCAGGGATGGGAAGGGACCTCAAGAGACCCTCCAGCCCAGTATGACCACAGCATCACAGAGCATCAGGGATGGGAGGGGACCTCAAGAGACCCCCCAGCACAGCACGACCACAGCATCACAGAGCATCAGGGATGGGAAGGGACCTCGAGAGACCCTCCAGCCCAGTACCCCCAGCACAGCAGGACCACAGCATCACAGAGCATCAGGGATGGGAAGGGACCTCGAGAGACCCTCCAGCCCAGTAGGACCACAGCATCACAGAGCATCAGGGATGGGAAGGGACCTCAAGAGACCCTCCAGCCCAGTGCCCCCAGCACAGCAGGACCACAGCATCACAGAGCATCAGGGATGGGAAGGGACCAGTCCCCCTGCCAGGAACAGGTCGGCCATAAATCCCCCCAACCAGAGCAACCCACCGGCCCCTCCGCCACGCGACGGCGCCTCGACAAGCGCCCAAAACTTCCCAGAATTAATTCCCTTCATTTCCCCCGATGAAAATTGCCTTCATTCGTCTCCCCCCGCCGCCTCCACCGCCCGCCCGCTGAATATTTCAGGTTTCCTCCATATTAATGGCCGCAATTTCTGCGGCGGCTCCGCGCTGTCGTTAGCACTGTACAAACTTTAATGTCATTAGGAGTTTTCTCCCTTAATTATGTGAGCGGGGGAGAAAAACATCAAAGTTCCCGTGAAATTGGAGCCCTATATCTAAATTGCCTCATGTTTATTTTAACATTAACAGTGACTGAGGCTAATGGGCTCCTATATTATTAGAAGCAGCCATTTGTGTCCCGCCTGCCCGAACGCAGGGCGACGCGCTCGGAGACGCTGGAGGATTAGTTATTTAATGGGGATGTGCAAAATAGATTGGGGGGGAAAGCCCCCACCCCAATCCCACACCCCAACCCAAACCCCCCACCCCAAACCCAACCCTACACCCCA
>VXBP01004443.1:276894-315300 GCA_013400115.1 Rhinopomastus cyanomelas
ACACCCCAACCCCAACCCCCCACCCCAAACCCCAACCGCAAGGGCAGAGGTGCCGGTGGCAGAAGCTCTGCTTCAACGCGGAGCCCCCTTTGTGGTGCTTTCAGGTTGGGTGTCACCGTTGAGCTGGTTGCTCTCATCTCCAGCAGACCCAGAGGGGCTCCCAGTTTGCCAGCCTGGAGGGGACAGCAGAGCCCAGAAGCCCAGAAGTGATGGTGATGGGAGGGCTCCAGCTCCTGGTCTCCATGTCCTCTGCCTGGGGAGCCTCACCGCTGGGGTTGGGGATTGTCTGGGGTGGATCAGAAGGGGGGTGGCTGGCAGATCAAGAGAGGTTCTCCTGCCCCTCTACTCTGCCGGTGGAGATGGCGGTGAGAGCCCTCAGTGGCCACTGCTTGCCTTTCATGTTGGCTCACGTCAGACCCGCAGCGCCCAGGTCCGAAACGAGTGGCCGTGAGAGCGTCATTGTGAGGGACCTGCAGAAGAACAGATGCTCTTCCATCACTTCTTCTTCTTTTCTTATTTCATTGATAATTTCTTTTCCCCCCAATTATTTCTTTTTTACGTATTTTTTCTTATTTTTTAAGTTTATTTTTTCTTATGATTTTTGTTTCTTTTTCCTTTGATTTTCTTACTCATCTGTTTTTTTCTTATTCCTTCTTTTCTTACTCCTTTTCTTATTCCTTTTTTCTTATTTCTTTTGTTATTCCTTTTTTATTCCTTTATTTTTCTTATCCCTTTTTTCTTATTTTTTCTTATTCTTTTTTTCTTATTCCTTTTCTTTTCTTATCCTTTTATTTTTCTCATCCCTTTTTCTTATTCCTTTTCTTATCCCTTTATTTTTCTTATCCCTCTTTTCCTTATTCCTTGTTTTTCCTCTTATTTTTTTTTCTCTTTTCTTATTCCTTTGGGGTTTTTTCCCTTATTCCTTTGTTCTTCCCTTACTCCCTGGTCTTTGCCTCATTACCTTATTTTTTTCCTTATTCCTGTTTCCTTTCTTGTTCCTCCCTTCTTCCCCTTCCACATGAAGCCGGCAGCGAGGGCCCTGGGACGGGGTAACTTAGCAACTCCACCGCAGGGATTAGGAAAATTGACTCCAGACCCAACTCGAGCAGCAGTTTCCTGCTTTGAGCCACCCTGTGCTATATTAAAATCATTTATGAAAAGGGGAACGAGGAGGGGGAGGCTGGGAGCTGGGGCTGCTGCTGGGGGACGTGATGCTGGAGGGGCTTCTCACCTAGCTACTGAGCTCACGGCAGGGGTTGGGGTGCTGAGCCGGGGCTCGGTGCAGGACCGTGGAAGGTTGGGTCAGCAGCCCAAGGGAGGGTTGGGTCAGCAGCCCGAGGGAGGGTTGGGTCAGCAGCCCGAGGGAAGGTTGGGTCAGCAGCCCGAGGGAGGGTTGGGTCAGCAGCCCAAGGGAAGGTTGGGTCAGCAGCCCGAGGGAAGGTTGGGTCAGCAGCCCGAGGGAAGGCTGGGTCAGCAGCCCGAGGGAAGGTTGGGTCAGCAGCCCGAGGGAAGGTTGGGTCAGCAGCTCTGTCCTTTCCCTTCCTTCCCAAGGTGAATTTTTTCCTCAGGCCCAACTTCATCTTCTCCTGGTGCAGCCTGAGGCCATTTTCTCTTGTCCTGTTGCTTGTTGCCTGTGAGGAGAGGGCAACCTCCACCTCTCTTCAGCCTCCTTCCAGCCAGTGGTAGACAGCAATAAGGTCTCCCCTCGGCCTCCTTCTCTTCAGGTCAGCACCCTTGGTTTCACTAGCCACACAAGGCCATCCTCAGAGGTCCCCTAGACCCGCAGATGAGCAACTAAATGCGACAGAGCAGTGGCCCATTGGCCAACACAAACTGAGGACCTCGCTGGCACCGTCAGAGTGACCCCGCCGATGGATCCCTGTGGGCACAACGTGCCGCCGCCACTGCGCGCTGAGGCACACGTCTCACTCGTTCTCCTCAATCCAATCAGGGCCACTTTAATTGGCAAATGCCGTAAAACCCGCCGGCGTCGCTCTCGGTCCAAAAACTCGGCCCAGGCCGAGCGCGAGCGGAGGGTTTGTTCTGTATGATGGTCCATAACTGCGTCGCCGGGATTTGAAAGCTGCTTGAGGCACGTGACAATATCCGGTGCAGACAGAGTGGGGTCCTCGTCGTGGATCATGACTCCCCACAGAGCCCAGAAAGCGTTTGCTCTCCAGCTCCTGCCTCGAACATTTGCTGTTGCAGTTCCCACCCCCCGCCCCTCCTGCCTCAAATGAGATCTGGGAGGGAACTGATATCTTTGCGTTATCGGGCTGCTATTCGCGGGGCCGCGCTGCAAAACCGCTTGCCAAGAGGGAGATGGGGAAGGGCACAAAGAACACTCGGCCGGCTCCTCAGCTTCTGGCAAGTCATAGACTCATTATGGTTGGGAAGGTCATCGGTGATCTTGGTCTAAGGTCGTCAAGGTTGACCTTCAGCCCACACCTCTGTGACCACTACAACGCCTCCATGACTGCTATGACACCTCCATGGCACAAAAACACTCGGCCGGCTCCTCAGCTTCTGGCAAATCGTTACGGTTGGAAAGGTCGTCAAGTCTTGATCTTGGTCTAAGGTCGTCAAGTCGACCTTCAGCCCACACCTCTATGACCATTAGAACCCCTCCACTACCACTAGGACACCTCCACGACCACTAGGACACCTCCACGACCACTAGTGATAGAAAACAAGAGGCAGGAGCGTGAAGGGACTATTTGATAGCTTGCTGGTGCTGGAGGAGATGCTTCACTCGAGGGGTCTGCGCCGCGGCCGCCCTTACGCAACAGAAACTCTGGCTGCAGAGAGAAGACACTGGCCAAACTGCTTCTTTAGGAGCCCAGCAAAGTTCAAAGCGTCCGCGGGTGGCCCCGAGCACCCCATCCGGAGCCAGCTCCCCGTGAGCCCTCGGCGGGTTCTGTGGCCGGAGCGTCGCCTCGTGCCGCCCTCTCTTGCTGCTCGGGAGAGAAGGCAATGAAGTGAAGCGGGTTCCTCAGACGCTGGAGTCACGGTAAATAATCTGGAGCGTGAGTTACGCGACGAGGGTGACCGTAATTGCCGGCTTCTTCACTTTTTATCACCGACGGCACCCTGGGAGCTGCTTTATTGGCCCATTCGACGGCACAACAGCCCTGCTGGGGTCTGTCTCGCCCTCCCTAAATCTGCCTTCGGGCTGGGCTCGCAGGAGCCTCCCGCGGGCTCCGTTTACCTGGCTGTCATCAGGTCCCGTCCCGCCAGCTCCGGGGGGTGATTTAAGGTCTCTCCAGGCCACCAGCACTCCCCGTATGTTCCACCTCAGACCTGCCAGCACCATTTTTCTCTGGCTGCTTTCACCCCCCGTTTCTCCGACACGTCACCTGCTCCTGCCCCACATCCACAGCTGATCACAGCATCGTCGTGGAGGCTGGAGACAACCTTCAAGCTCATCAAATGCAACCGTCTGCCCTGCAAGCTCGACCCGCGAGGTCGTGCTGCGTTCCATCTGGTGCGACCCGAGCTCCCACTCAGGGTCCCCTAGACCAAGTCACACTGGAACACATCCAGGCAGGTTTTAAACGTCTCCAGGGAAGGAGGCTCCACAACCCCCCTGGGCAGCCTGTTCCAGTGCTCCGTCACCCTCACCGGGAGGAAGGTCCTTCTGATATTTATATGGAACCTCCTGTGTTCCAGCTCACACCCATTGCCCCTTCTTTCACACACTGATGTGGAATCTCCTCTGTCCCAGCTGTTCCTTGTCCCATCACTAGATGCCCCTGAGCAGAGCCTGGCTCCATCCTCCTGACACCCACCCTTCGCATAGCTCTAGACACTAACGGGGTCCCCTCTACCGTGCGCCCCCCCGACCCCGCCGAGCACCGCAGAGGACCACAGGCTTCATGAAGAACCCGCTCGTTCCCAGCCCTCGACCCTCGTCCTGGTCCGCTGCCGACTGATGGAAACCAGGGGAGCGCTCCCCCTCCCGCTGCCCCGGAGCCCTTCGTCCCCGGGCTGTCGCTTGAGACGGCTCCGTGAAGAAGAGGCGGCCCCGGCGGCGGCAGATGGCGGGTGCGTGGGAGCGGTGACGAGGTTTAATCACCGCGTGATGCGAGCGAGGCAGCGAAGGGGCGAGCGAGCGGAGCGGGCTGCTGCCGCTTCCAGCCCCGGGAGGGCTCCGGCGGGAGCGCGCATCGCGGCATCCGCTGCGCGCGCACCTGCGCATCCCTCCTGGCGACCGCGCCGCGCTCGCCCCGCGGCTCCGGGCACCGCTCGCGGGCGGGGGCCATGCAAATGAGCGCGTTGGCTAGTCGTTTGTTTGACGGGCTCGAAGACGCGGGCGCCGGGGACCGGCGTTGCGGCACCGAGTCCTGACACGGAGGCGACCCCGAACGACGGCGCGGAAAGCGTTGGCGATGCTCTCCCCTTCCTCTAGCCGCCGCAAAATTAGTCTCACTACATCCAAACGCTCCTGCTTAACGCACGACGTCCAGGAGCCGGGTCGCCAGTGGCTACGGTATCGCCCGTAAAAGCTCCGACGCTCCCGGCCGGGTGCCCCATCATGGGCTTCTATCAGCCATCGCTAGGAGCCCACACGCCCAACACCTGCGTTTAGGTTACACAATCAAATGGAATAGAGGAATCGAAAGAGCTTTTTGCTTCTCGGGGGTCTCCCGTGGTCCACATGAGAGCTCTCGGGGGCATCCTGCTCATTTGCTGCACGGGGTGGGGGGGGTGAACCCCACGGTCTAATACTCTCCAAACTTTGAGGAACTGGCATTTGGTGTGAGAGCAGCCCTGTGCAGTCCCTGGCCCTGTTCCTGTGGGACTGGATCTAGGGGATCCTGCTGTGGCGGGGGGATTGGGCTTGATGAGCTTTGGAGGTCCCTTCCCATCCCTAATGATTCTATAACTGGATCTAGGGGATCAAGCTGTGGCGGGGGGATTGGGCTTGATGAGCTTTGGACGTCCCTTCCCATCCCTAATGATTCTGTGACTGGATCTAGGGGATCCTGCTGTGATGGGGGGATTGGGCTGGATGAGCTTTGGAGGTCCCTTCCGATCCCTAATGATTCTGTGACTGGATCTAGGGGATCCTGCTGTGATGGGGGGATTGGGCTGGATGAGCTTTGGAGGTCCCTTCCGATCCCTAATGATTCTGTGACTGGATCTAGGGGATCCTGCTGTGGCGGGGGGATTGGGCTTGATGAGCTTTGGAGGTCCCTTCCAGCCCCTAATGATTCTATAACTGGATCTAGGGGATCCTGCTGTGATGGGGGGATTGGGCTGGATGAGCTTTGGAGGTCCCTTCCAGCCCCTAATGATTCTATAACTGGATCTAGGGGATCCTGCTGTGATGGGGGGATTGGGCTGGATGAGCTTTGGAGGTCCCTTCCAGCCCCTAATGATTCTATAACTGGATCTAGGGGATCCTGCTGTGATGGGGGGATTGGGCTGGATGAGCTTTGGAGGTCCCTTCCAATCCCTAATGATTCTATGACTGGATCTGGGGGATCCTGCTGTGGAAGGGGGATTGGGCTGAATGAGCTCTGGAGGTCCCTTCCAGCCCCTAATGTTCCATGACTCTGTGAATGATTCTGTGACTGTTCCCCACGACCTCCTCTCCTGACCCTGCTTTTGGCCTCAAAGACATCCCCACCTAATGAATTCTTGGGGCTAAGCTGCGCTGCGCAGCAAATGTTCCAAGCAAACCCAGTTGCACAGGAACATCTCCAGGAGGGTTTGAAACGTCTCCAGAGAAGGAGACTCCACAACCCCCCTGGGCAGCCCCTGCCAGGGCTCTGGCACCCTCACTGGGAACAAGGTCCTTCTCACACTGATGGGGAACCTCCTCTGCTCCAGCTCACACCCACTGCCCCTTGTCTATCATTAGATGACACCTGGACACTCCCCTCCTAATCCTAAATCTAGCGACTTGCTGTGCGTATTTCCTCACATCTGGCTGGGACAACATCTGGGACGAGCAGGAACACGGGAGTTCACTTACATTTTGCCCAGGGCAGTGGTGGAGTCGCCATCCCTAAAGGGGCTTCAGGACAGACTGGATGTGGCTCTTAGTGCCCTTGTCTAGCTGATGTCGCGGTGACAGGTCATAGGCTGGGACTTGATGATCCCAGAGGTCTCTCCAGCCTAAGAATTCTGTGATTCTGCGACCCCTGGCATCACCCAGTCCAACCATTAACCCTTCCTCTCCTGGCTTCAGCACCGAACCACGTCGCTAAGCATTTGATAGAAACCATAAGAGATCAAATCCTTTAAACCAAGAGCACCTAGATTAGAGCCCTAGAAGAGGCTTCGAGCGGGATGAGATGGTTTCCTGCCCTGACAGGCAAAACCAGCCAGTAAAACAGAGCTGAGTCCATCCCTCCCTCCGCTGGTCCAGCCCAGGTGAAGGAACCAGGGCAACTGTAAAACAAATGAGCGACACGAACAAGCGGCAGAGAGGCACCTCTGTCATCATTCGCCATCCCGTAGTCCATTAATTTTGGGGGGGGCTTTAATTTCCTCTCTCCCCTCCCCCAGATGGGGAGCACTTAGGCTTCTCTTCAGCTAAATAGCTCGGGTCATAAAAGGTAATACCATGGGTAGCAGAATGTAAACAAGCGCATTCCACCTCAATAAACATGCTAATTCCCAGCTATAATATTCACAAGTAAAATATCCATCACGCAGACCCTATTTGGCGGAGGCAGCAGCCCTCATCAGTCAATGAAGTAGGCTCCTGCCAGTTCACGGCGGGAGGCAAATAGTGCAACTTAACTCACTTGATGATGCCCTTGGGGGGAAAACATGAGCCTCATAAATGAGCCTGGAAATGTGATAAAAGGATAATCTTGCATAAATGAGCCTCGATCGTCATTACCTGCGCAAGCAGAGATGGCCTGAGTGATGCGGCCGGCTGTAATAGGAATTGGGCCGGGGAGGACCCGAGGGCCGGCAGCGGTCGTGGTCCGGCTCGTGCCTCTAAGTGCTGGGCGTGGTGGTGGGGCTTGGATGCTCCCCGTGGTCCCCCGAAAGCAAAGCCTTTAACCATGGAGTCATAGAAGCCTTATGGTTGGTAGAGACCTACGTGGTCATCCATCCAACCGTCACCCACCCAACCCTCTCCCCCGGGGCCACTTCTACTCGTTGTTTGAACCTCTACAGGGACAGCAGCTCCACTCACTCCCTGGGCAGCCTGGTCAATCCTCTGGCCACTGTGTCGGGGAGAATATTTCCTGATGTCCAACCCAACCCTCCCCTGGCACAACTTGAGGCCGTTGCCTATTGTCCTACCACCAGTGAGCTCTGCTGCGCCGCCAGCATCACTGTCAGGAAGGGTTTTAGTCCCACTGAGCTGAACCCTCAACTAGAAGAGAAGAAGGGCCAGGAGAGCTCAGGGCTCCTGCTCCCGGCCCATGGCACCTCTCTGTCCCAGTTCACCCAGACACCACAACGTTGACGCTCAAGTGGGAACCACTTGAACTGGCCTGAACGCAGCCCCTGGAAAGATAAACCCCAAAGCCTGCAGGAGGATAAAGTCAGTTGAGCTCTACCCCACCCACCAGGCTAACCTCTTGGGTGTCACAAGCCAAGATCTGCACGACCCCACCTGCCACCAACACGAGGCACCCCCCATCAAGGGTCTTCTCCAACCCGAACGGTTCAGTGATCGATTCTACAACCTGAGCCAATGGGAAGCCGCTTAGCAACCTCACGTGGTCGACGAGAGGCCGCCATGGTGTTGGGAAACACTAAAACCAAGCCCCGAGGAAGCAGTTGGGGCAGTTGCTTAGGGGTTAGAAGAGATTTTTGGGGGGGGTTAATTGACAGTTTGTGCTCTTGGAAAACGAAGAAGAAACCAAGAAGCCAGAGGAGCAGAAACCCTGCTGCAGCCTCAGCTGCAAGTCTTGGCTGAGAAAGGAGCCGGCCGCGCCAGAACCTGACGCACGGAGCCCCGGGTGTAAATTTTGCTCTACGTGTCTAAAATGCTTCTCTGCCCTTTGTAAATGGAGGGTGTGAGTCGGGTGGAAGGAGGGGGAGGACGGTGTCCTTATTGAAAACACATTTCCAACCACCACAGCTCCGGTCCGCGAAAGACGTTGGCCGAAAGGGTGGCACCAAGTAACCGGAGGGTGGAAGACGTGACTCACAAGGGCTGTGGATGCCGGGCACTTGGAAGGAGAGCGTGGAACACCAACACAGAAACGTCTCCTGAGGAGGTGCCAGGCTTTGAAATCAAAACCCAGCATCTGCTGGGCAGCACGGGCTGGCCTGATGGCCTGCAGAAGGGCTGTGGTGCTCTGGTGAGACCGGTGGTGTCTGCAGCAGTGGGGTCCCTCTGCCTGATGCACCTGGCACAGAGATCCTGGTAATGAGACGAGGATCCCCAAAAACAACACAGCCCACAGCCAAGCTGAGGTGCCTGGGGAGCAGTCTGCACAGAAAGGAACCATATGGACTTGCTCATTGCTACTACTACTACTACTATTATTAATGTTAATGTCATCTGCTTGAAGAGCCACCAACACGACGCTCTTTTGGGTCACTACAGGAGATCAGAAGTCTTTTCCCTTCTAACTCCTCAAGACTCCTGTTGAAATCAGGTCCCTTCCAACCCAGCCCATCCCATGGTTCTGTGATTATCAGCAGCACCAGCGTGGGTGCCAGCTCAAAGGCAAGAGGACACCCACACCACATCCCAGCCGGCCACGCGCTGGGTACTGGGCCGGGCTGTGTCGCCGTGGCTGCTGCCCACGTCCTCCCAGTAAAGCCCATCACCCACGACAGTGACGGAGCTGAGCCCCACAGCAAACCCCGGGTCATTTCAGCACTGACCTGAACAATAACAAGAACTTGTTAAATAACGATATTAAATCTACTAACAATATTAAGTCTAATAACACTATTAAATCAAATAACAATATTAAATCTAATAATAGTATTAAATCCAACGACAATATTAAATCTAATAACAGTATTAAATCCAACAACAATATTAAATCTAATAACCATATCATAGTAA
The DNA here is from genome assembly GCA_013400115.1 of Rhinopomastus cyanomelas. Lineage (NCBI taxonomy): Eukaryota > Metazoa > Chordata > Aves > Bucerotiformes > Rhinopomastidae > Rhinopomastus > Rhinopomastus cyanomelas. Next base: position 285,893 of record VXBP01004443.1, read on the forward strand.
ATATATTATTTGTGAATATAGAATCATAAAATCATCCTGGCTGGGGAGGACCTCCAGGGTCATCAGGTCCAGCCCTCAGCCCAACAGCTCCCTGACCCCCAGACCAGGGCCTCAAGGGTTCCAGCTACTCAGTTTTTAGACCCCTACAGGGATGGGGACTCCAGCACCTCCCTGGGCAGCCTGGTCCAGTGCCCAACCACTCTCTCAGCAAAGAGCTTCTTCCTCAGACCCAACCTAAACCTCCCCTGGTGCAACCTGAGGCCAAAGGTGGGGGCAAAGGGAACTGCTCATCCCTCAACTGGGCACCCCTCAGTCGGGGCTGCCCTGCCCACGACAACGCTCTGCTTGGAAGAGGATCCCAGCGCGGATCTGGCCACTTGGGCCCATCTCTAATTTCACTGTTTCCGCTGAAAGAGATGAGGGGCTTCACTGGAATTTCCGAGCGGGTCCCCGAGCTCCCCGCGCTGCAGAAACACCCCGCAGCGGTTCTCTCGCCCCTCGCCCCCAGCTCCTTACATTTTCCTGTCTCGGGATCCCTTCCTTTTGTTTCTCCAACAGCAATTTTATCCCATCTGCTCGGGAAAGTCCTCGAGGAAACGAACTTATTCGGGGGCGCGGGGTCCCCCCGCGAGTGCTCCGGGGCGAGAGGCAGCTCCTCGGGGTGACCCCGCGCAAAGCCTCCCCCCATTCGCACCAGTGGCTCGGGAGGCCGGGGGGCGCCTCTGCAGCTCCGTCCCCAAGGCTGCCCCGTGCCTCGGGTACCTAAACCCCAACCTTCTCCCCTCCTGCGGCAGGGACTGCGAGCCTGCTGCGGGCTGCTGCCCCACGCAGCTCCCACCCCGGCTCCAAAGCCCGTGGGATTTCAGAGAAGAGCCCTCTGTGCTTTAGGGAGCCAGCGAGGGAGAGGGATGGAGACAGAGGGAGAAGGATGGAGGCAGAGGGAGGAGGATGGAGGCAGAGGGAGGAGGATGGAGGCAGAGGCAGGAGGATGGAGGCAGAGGGACAGCACAGCCTTACAAACACCCTAAACCACCAGTGACAACACTGCTACTCAGTGTTTGAGCTGAGATACTGCTCAGTAGTTGAGCTGAGACACTACTCAGTGTTTGAGCTGAGATGCTACCCAGTGTTTGAGCTGAGATCCTACTCAGTGTTTGAGCTGAGCTACTACTCATTTTTTCAATGCAGAAGGCATTTAAAATCAAACAAACAGGAAGGAGGAAGGTCCTTAAATACTTCCAGATCTACAAGAGAGGAGAAGAGTGACCCGGAGCCATCCCAGGATGCATTTGCCTGATGCACCTACGTGTCCGCCGTAGCTCTGTCTCTCAGCATGTTGGACGGGTCCCCAGGCTCACCCGGTCCCGTCCTGGACCACATCACTGTCCTGTCCGACATCCCAGTCCACAGTGTGAGCAAACCTACCGCGACAGAGTGGAGGATGAAGAGCAGGAGCCGTGCGGCTCCACATCCTCCAGTGGAAACCTCCTGTCCCTCTGAGACAGGAGGTTGGACTCTTCGTCCAGGGAGGCTGGTGAGGGGACTGGAGAACAGGGATCGTGTGGGAGGCTGAGGAAGTCGCAGCCTGACGAAGAGAAGGCTGAGAGGAGACCTTACTGCCCTCCACAGCCACCTGGAAGGAGGTCGTGGAGAGGTGGGGGTTGGCATCTTCTCCCAAAGAACCACTGAGGAAATGGCCACGAGTGGCCCCGGGGGAAGGTCATACTGGAAGTTAGGACAAATTTCTTGACTGAAAGAGCAGTTAAACAGTGGAGCAGGCTGCCCAGGACAGTGGTGGAGACCCCATCCCTGGAGGTGTTCAGAGAGGAACAGCCACGGCTTCCACTGAGAAGCCCCAAAATATCTATCTCCGAGGCCTGACAAGAGCTGGTCCCCATGGACCTTGTGGCTCAGCACCAGCCCACTGAGGCCGATAAATGTCCAGGCAACCCGTGGTTTAGGCCACTAAGATCTCAGACCACTGTGCTGGGTCAGAAAGGGTCTGATCTGCCACCGACGCTCCGTCACGTCAGAGCTGCCGAAGACCCGTCATCACCGCAGGATTGCACTTCCTGCCCTCGTTTTACTCTGCTGACTTGGCACCACGAGAACCATCAGGGTAACACCAGAGCTAAGGTTTCACTCGGTGTGTTTGTCCTCAGAGCTGATGACAACACCGTGGTGCGATGCTGACAGCTCCAGAAACCACAGTCTCCAACCCTAGATGCCCTGGAGAGACCTTATCTGCACCCCAGGACGCAAAGATAAGAATCACACTGAGGTATCGGCTTCCCCCCACAGTCTGGGATCTCTTACTGCTCTCAGGTTGTCTGCTCAGCCCCAGGCCGAGGGGGTATCACACTGACTGGGGTTATTCTTGAGGTTGTGGTGGGTCTGCAGCCAGTGGCCCCCAGCAGAACCCAGGGAATATCCCACAGGACCTGCACCCGCAAACCCCAGCAGTCCCTGCACCCAGCCTCTGCAGCAAACTTGTTTGCAATCGGCCGTGGGTCCAGCAGCCACCGGGGAAGGCTCTGGGGACACGTGTGGTTGCAAATGGTCCAGCAGCTCCACGTCCTTCGTGTGCAGAGCCCCAGGACCAGCCATGAGCCTGTTCACAGAGAGAACCCGCCAGCAGCGCCAGCCGCGGGCACCCACCCGCGTGGAGGGCACCCACCCGCGTGGAGGGCACCCACCGGCCGCGATGCTCTGGGTGCACAGCCCCTCCGGCTCCGGCAGCCCCTCCGGCTCCGGCAGCCCCCTCCGGCTCCGGCAGCCCCCTCCGGCTTCGGCAGCCCCTCCGGCTCCAGCTCGGCGCCACTAGATGGCAGAGGCCATTGAGAAATGCTGCGGCTTGGCCAGGTCCCCTCGTCTCCCACCGCCTCGTCCCAGCAGCAGCCCCAGTCCTGGCCCCAGTGGTGGCCACAGGAGCCCGCAGGCCCGCAGCAGGGAAAAGGGGAGCAGTACCCTTGAGGAGGGACGGCTCTGAAACCCTCCCGGAGCCTCATCCCTCCGGTTCAGCCCGTTTTATTTCCAGTGTCGGCAGTTCTTTTCAGGAAGGGGCTTCCAGTGGTTCCCTATTGAAATCAAACGGGACATGTCTTGAGGTCCCTTCCAGTCCGTAATGATTCTATGATCGCGAAGCCACAGTTCCCCCTGGCCCTAAAACCTGGGGATTAGGACCACAGAGTCATCACGGTTGGAAAAGCCCCTCAAGATCACCAAGTCCAACCACCCACCTCCTGAAACACCCTGGCTGCCTGTTTGGTGAACCGCTCCGGGGACGGTGCCTGCAGGCACCAAACCCCAGCTCACAGATCACCCAGACCCTCCAAAGGACCCTCTTTCCTGCTGTAAGAAAATCAGACTAACAGGTGGGCACCAGGATGGGGCTTTTTTCCCCTTAATCCTTCTACACATCCCTTGGGAATTGGAGCCAGACTCCTGCGTGTCCAGATCCTACCTGAGTCAGCACCTGCTGAGAGCGAAGGGGAGCAGAACTCAGATGCCAGCACCTGGCAGGAGGATTGGACTGGATGATCTTTTGAGGTCCCTTCTGATCCCTCATGTTCTGTGATTCTGTGATCCACAGCTGGGACCTGTGCAGGGGGAGCCCCGGCAGTCACAACCCTCCGCTCTCAATCTGGATTTCAAAGTGAATTTCCCCTGGTTTTACTCTCAGCCTTCAGCTCCCAGAGACCTTCACAGAACATTAGGGATTGGAAGGGACCTTGAAAGACCATCCAGTCTGATCTCCCTGCCACAGCAGGATCCCCTGGATCCAGTCGCACAGGAACATGGCCATGTGGGTTTGAAACGTCTCCAGAGAAGGAGACTCCACAACCCCACTGGGCAGCCCTTCCAGGCCTCCATCACCCTCACTGGGAAGAAGGTCCTTCTCTTATGGATGTGGAACCTCCTCTGCTCCAGCTCACACCTGCTGCCTCGTGTCCTATCACCAGACGATGCTGAGAAGAGCCTGGCTCCATCCTCCTGACACCCACCCCTCACATATTTATAGACATTAATGAGGTCACCCCTCAGTCTGCTCTTCTCCAAGCTCAAGAGACCCAGCTCCCTCAGCCTCTCCTCATGAGGGAGATGCTCCACTTCCTTCATCATCCTTGTTGCTCTACGCTGGACTCCCTCCAGCAGCTCCGTGTCCTTCTTGAACCAGGGGGGCCAGAACTAGACACAACACTCCAGATGTGGTCTCACCAGTGTAGAGCAGAGGGGGGGAAGAACCTCTCTTGATCTGCTAAAGACACTTCAGCCCTTGGATCATCTTGGTGGCCTCCCAAAACAGTTCCACGTCCTTCTGACTCCAGGGACACCAGAACTGGACACAAACCCTTGGGGATCAGGGCACATCAGCAAGAGCCTGACCCAAACCCAAACCTTACTGACCCTCAACACCAGCAGCTCAACTGGTACAAGGAGAAGCTGAGGCAGCAAAGTGACCCCCTTTGGGGTCCCTCAACCTCAACAGCAAGGCAAACCCCATCCCCCTCACCGCAGCAGAGCCCTGATTGTTTAGAGGCTTGATAAGCTGTGACTTAACACCGGTCCACGGCTGCAGATAGGAAAGAGAAGGAGATGAAGAAGAAATAAAAAGCCCTGTCGTGACGCATTTATTGGACTTCCTCTGGAAGCGATGACCGTCCTCCCGTGGATGTTTTTGTTGTTACTCACCACCCTTCGAGAGGGCCGGACAGCTCTGAAACGCAGCTCCAGCGCGAGAAAGCGCGGGTTCCAGGGGAACCTGGGCAGATCAGGTTTCCCCCAGCGCCTCCAGCGCTCCGCACACGTGGTTCTGATCTGCAGCTCCGCTTTGCGCTGCCCAGAACCGAAGCGGCGCTGAAGCGGCCTTTGCAGGAGGATCATCGAGCGCGAGGGACGGGCTCCAGCCCCACGCCCCGGCCCTGCCCTCGACCGGCGGGTTCGTGTGGCTCTGTCACCCGGAGCGGGGAAGGGGATTTGTCTCGGTGCTGTAGGAAATGAGGGAGGGGGGACTTAGAGAGCAGTGGGGGAGAAAGGGACCTGGGGGTCCTGGTGGCCAGCAAGATGGCCAGGAGCCAGCAGTGTGCTCTTGTGGCCAAGAGGGCCAACAGCATCCTGGGTGGATCAGAAGAAGCCTGTATAAGCCCCAAGAGTTTGCTCACAGGTGTTGGGGAGCATCCCAGCTGCCTCACCTCGGGTACCAGCACATTGCTGAGCACCATGAAATCCTCCCTGGGAGGGGGTGCTGAGGCCCTGGAACAGGCTGCCCGGGGAGGCTGCAGCTGCTCCATCCCTGGTGGTGTCCAGGGCCGGGTTGGACGGGGCTCTGCGCACCCTGGTCTGGTGGGAGCTGTCGCTGTCTGTGGACCCAGATGGTCGTCAATGTCCCTTCCCACCTAAAGCGTCCTGCGAGGCCATAACCCACCACCCTGGGTACCACCCCATCCCAACACGCTTCGCAGCAGCCTCCATCGCGCACCCCCCGAAAGCCAGGAGCTCCTTTGTCTGGACTGACAAAGGCAGAGCCCGGGGCGGACTCGCCGGGCAGCAGCTGCCGGGCAGCCGGGCCGCCTGCCGTCTGTTTTCACTCCGTCGAGCAGCTGCCCTCTGGATCGCGCTGCCCCGTAGGCGTCGGACGACGGGGCCGTCGCGGGAAGCACGGGCAACCGTTTGCCCACCCTGCCCTGATCTGAAACAGCCCGGGGAGGGCTGCGAGTTCCTGAGTCAACATGCGGCTAATCCAACCTCTCCTCCTGCAGGCACCGAGGGGTTAATGGCAACCACCCCCGTGGATGCAGAGTCAGGCAAACCCCGGAGCGACTTTAACACTTGATTTCTACCTGACGTTCTGGGTGCTGTAGGCAGCAGGGTGGGAGCTGCCTGCTGCTGGGACATCAAACCCAAGGCAGGAGGCAGCGAGCCCGGACCGGGAGAGGTCAGCGGCTGGTGCGTTTGCGGGGCTCGGGCACCGCGCTGAACCCAGCAGCACCCATGCGCCTCCTCTCTGCTCTGCTCCGCTCCCCCAGCTCTGTCTCTCCTGATCTCGTTCGATTTTAGCTAGAGATGGAAAGGAAAGGGCTGAGGAGCCGCCCCGGGAGACATCTGCGAGGCGAGATGCTCCCCAGCGGCTGCTGCCTCCAGGACGGCCCCAGCGACCCACTGGGAACCGCTGCCCTGCCGCCCCACGCGGCCGTTTGCAGGGGCCTTTCTGGGGGCAACGAGGGAGGAGGGACTCGCGTCGCCGACCCCAGGGCCGGGATGCGCAGAGGGCATCTCGCCTCCCATCTGGGCTGCAAACCCGGAGCGGAGCCAGTCGGTCTGACGACCAGCGGCTCTTCCCCGCTTGGAAACGCTGAGAACATCGGGGAGGTCGGGGGCAGCCCCCACAGCCGCTTTATCCTGGCCACGGAGCCGCTCTGCGTGGGTCTGGGCACCGGGGACGCCGCAGCCTCTGCCCTTTTATGTCCGATTTCGTGTTAAAAAGCACCTGCGGTACGAGGTCTCCCAGGGGGACGGCACCAGCGAGCACCAGCCCCGGAGACCTCCCCGCAAGGGCAGAAATGCCAGCTCCCCTCTCCCAGCCCTGCTCTTTGCAAACAAAAAGCTGCTCAGACACCTCAGCTGCTTCTCAACATCCACCCTAAACCTCCCCTCTCTCAGTTCCAGGCTGTTGTCCATCACCAGAGACCCTTGTGAAGAGCCCTCCTTCAGCAGACGCAGAGGGTCTGGACATTCAGAGCCACCAACTCTGCAGGTGCAGAGATGCTCCCACCCACAGGCTCCCCCCGTGGCCCTCATTAGCACCTCGAATGCTTCCTCCGAGCCCAACAGGATGGACCTGGGGGGATGCTGATGGATGAGGCTGTGGGCAGGAGGGAAATACCTGCTGCTGATGCCGGGCCAGCGGCCGCAGCCGGAGCGAGGGCTGACAATGGCAGGAAGTTGTTGACGGGTGGCTGGACGCTCGGCCACGACTTTCTCTTCCTTTATTTCCCACCTTTCGCTATCCCCGCGCAAAGCCTGGGCATCGGCCCGGCTCCCGCTGCTGCTGTGAGGCGGAGGGCGGCTGCACAGCGCTTCCCCGAGAGAGAGAGACCAGAACTGGACCTTTCCAAGAGCACAGACGGGGTCACAGCCCGGGTCCTGGCTCGGCTGCAGAGGGATGTCCCTGCTTAACTCCACAAGAGCCTTCAGCCTGGAGAGGAGGTTGAGGGGAGACCTTAGTGCTCTTCACAGCTACCTGAAGGGAGGGTGTGGAGAGGCAGGAGTCAGTCTGTTCTTGTAAGTGAAGAGGAAACGGCCTCAGGCTGTGCCAGGGGAGGGCTACGCTGGCCATCAGGAGCCATCTCTTCCCTGACAGAGCGCTCAGGGGTTGGAACAGGCTGGGTGGCCATCAGGAGCCATCTCTTCCCCGACAGAGCACTCAGGGGTTGGAACAGGTTGGGTGGCCATCAGGAGCCATCTCTTCCCTGACAGAGAAGGGGAGCACAACTCAGATGCCAGCACCTGGCAGGGGGATTGGACTGGGTGATCTTTGGAGGTCCCTTCCAATCCCTACGATCATGATGCTCCTGCAGTGGTTTGCACCGCTCGGAGGAGGACCAGAGCCATCAGTCCTCATCTGACCGCTCCGTGGAAGCGCAGAGTAAACATTTGACATCCACTCGACCAGCTCATTCGCCCTGCGCCCACACACCCTCGTTGTCCCCCAGACAAGCTCCACTGTGTTTCCTTTGCCCGACCCTCCCAGCGAGGCCCCGACTGCCTTTGGTGACACAGAGCCCCGGGGCCACATTCCTGCGGCCCTCGGCCGTGCTGGCGCGCTGCGCGGCGGGACTCGCCGGCCCCAACGTCATCGCGGGGCTGAAGCATCGGGCACCCCCGCAGTGCCCGCGGCCATCGCCGGTGCCAGCAGACCTGCCGTCGCCAGCCGCCAGCCCGCGTGGGCAGTGGCCAAAGAGGTGCCGAGACCCCACCGGCCCGGGGGAAGGAGCGCCCACGGGCTTGGATGCGATGGGCAACCCCGCACTGGCAGCGCGTCCACGGCTGCCATTGTTCAGGGCACAAGGGCTCTTTGGGGACAGAGGGCTCCCCGAGCGCCTCCGCCGAGAGATCAGAGCCTTTCCCCTCGCTGCTGCTCTGCTCCGAGATAAGACTGGCGGCGGCGGCGGCCGGAGCATCTGATGCTGCCTTTGTGTGCTCAAGCTCTCTGCGGTTGGAAGCTGGTCCCAGCAGGAAAAGCGACCCCACCGCTGACAAAAAGGGACATTCTCCACGTTGGCGACGGCCGGGCGGTGGCTCCAGGGTGTCTCCAAGCAGCTGGCCTCGGGCTGCGGCTCAGCGGCGCTGGTGATGTTCACGTCTGAGCCCCGGGGGGCAACCACAACCATTTGGGGAGTCCCCTTCCCTCGAGAGGGGAAGCGTGCTCCGAAGGCACGGCGAGTACACGGAGGAACACCTCCAACCCTGAGGAGCCCCAAGCCTCAAGATGAACCTCCCTTCCCAAACATCCTCATTCCCACAGAACCATAGAATCATCAGAGATGGGAAGGGACCTCCACAGACCATCCAGTCCAACCCCCTGCCACGGCAGGGTCACCTAGACCAAGTCACACAGGAACATGCCCAGGTGGGTCTGAAACATGTCCAGTGAAGGAGACTCCACAACCTCTTCCCAAACATCCCCATCCCTTCCCGAGCTCTAGACATCTACCGTGACCCTGGAGGGCACCAAGGGGAAGCGCTTGAGGTGAGTGACTAAACCAGGACTTTCCTCTACAAGGAGCAGAGCGCGGGAGTGGTGGAGCTGGGTGGCTCCTCGCTTGCTGGTTCCAGCCTCTCCAGGCTGAACAAGCCCAGCTCTCAGCCTGTCCCTAGAGCAGAGGGGCTCCAGCATTTCCTCACCACAATTTTTTCCAGCCTCACATGTGGAACCAATGAGCGGCCACAACCCCCCTGCACGCTCCTTGTTCCTCCGGGTGTTTTCCACAGTCTCCTGACTGTGAGCAGTGGCTGGAGGAGACTTCTCGTCTCCATCCACGAGCCTGGCACGACCCTTCTGGGCAGAGGCAGGCGGTGATGCTGCCCTCCGTCGCCTTTTTGCTCCTCGTGGACAGCAGCTCCCCGGCCTCCTTTGATCCGAGCTGGGATCCCAACCCTCCAGCCACCACTCGCTGCCGCCGCTGCCGCCGATTCCTTTCCGACAGGGACCAAGCCCCAGACCTCAAACCCTGCACAAGTGAAAGGACGCGCTCTGCCGCGGGTCATGTCCACGGGAAGGGTTTATAGATTTATCAAGGCAGGGTCCAGGCGATCCTGCTCTGGCAGGGGGCTGGACTAGATGACCTTCTGCGGCCCCTCCCAATCCCTAATGTTCTGTGATTTAGATTGGCCAAGATCCCTCAGACCACTGAGCCCAAACATCAACCCAACGCTTCCACATCCACCACCTCAGCAAGAAGTTCACTGGCTCCACCTTTGACCCAACACTACGGGGTCCACCAACCCTTCCGAGTCCACCACTTCAGCAGGTTCATCGTGGCCGGCCACTGACCCGATGATACCAAGTCCACCAACAACACTGAGCCCACCACTGCAGCAAGAATCACGGAGTCATTTGGGTTGGAAGGGACCTTAGAGCTCACGTGGCCCCAACGCCCCGGCAGAACATCTCCCACTAGACCAGGTGGCCAGAAGCACCATCTGACTGGACCTCCTGCAGAAAGACCACTGTGCCCTGGGTGAGCTGAGCACCCCTGCAGCACCAGCCTTGCCCTTCCCAGAACCATCTCCACCTATGAAAGGAGGGATGAGGATGTTCTTCTGCCCTGAGCGACACCCAGATCCTCACCGGGTTCTCAACAACCACTGATTCTCTGGGGAGCAAGGAGCAGGATAGCTCCCAGTCACACAGGCACCTCCAGAAACAGGCCACTGGCTTCTTTCAGCCCGGGCTGGAAACCCTGCAGCGATGGCCACAGCCTCCCCCCACAGCTCCACGTCCCAGCCCTGCCAGAACCTGGAGGAGAAGAGGCTGCAGCGAAGGAAAAACAACACGAGGGGAGGAAGAGAGCGGAGTGAACTTGCTCTGACCCCAGGAGGAGTGCGAAGGGAGTTCTGGTGTTCTTCCCTCTGCTTTGTCCATCCCTAATGGATATCTCAGAGAAGCCCTGCCGGCGTCTCGTCACCCCCTCCAGAGGAGGGGAGCTCAGCCAGAACCACTTGGAGGTGCAGAAGGTCATGGCTGGCGCTTGGCCCCGCTGACGCTTCCCCCAGGGCAGCCCATGGGGTCCGGACAACCACGCACGGCACCAGGAGTCCCCAGGCAGCATCTTCTGGGAGCTGGGACGGCCTGGCCTGAGGCCAGTGCTGGCAACATGCAGGATCTATCAGCCACGGAGGGGAAATGACTTCACCACCCAAAGGTTGGCTCACGACGACGGAGACAGAGCACCACCACTGCCTGCAGCAGTCACCGGGGACAGCTCTCCACGGGGCCGCCCGTTTGAGCTCACGGGCGAGGAGATGGCTTGGGAGGTTGCACCCATGCCAGGCACAGCAGCTGGAGATGGAAGAGCCAGGTGGAGCCGGGAGGATGGAGCCCACCTTCCCTTCAAAACTGCAGGACCAGGCTTGTGGGGAGCACAGGTTCTTCTGTCGTCCGGCCAGAGCGTAGCGGTCAGCGGGACGGAGTCTAGTTGGAGGTCTGGATCCAGTGGAGTCCCCCAAGGGTCAGTACTGGGACCAGTACGATTTAATCTACTCATTAATGACTTGGATGAGGGGACAGAGAGCTCTGTCAGCAAGTCTGCTGATGGCACGGAGCTGGGGCAAGTGGCCAACACCCCAGCAGGCTGGGCTGCCACTCAGCGGCACCTGGGCAGGCTGGAGAGCAGCGCAGGAGAAAGGGACCTGGGAGTCCTGCTGGCCAGCAGAATGGCCAGGAGCCAGCAATGGGCACCAGTGGCCAATGCAGCCAATGGCATCCTGGGGTGGATCAGAACGGGGGTGGTTAGTAGATAGAGAGAGGTTCTCCTCCCACTCTGCCCTGGGGAGACCACATCTGGAATCTGCTGCCCAGTTGTGGGCCCTTCAGCTCCAGAAGGACACAGAGCTGCCAGAAAGAGCCCAGCACAGAGCCACAGGGGTGATGGAGGGAGGGGAGCATCTCCCTGCTGAGGAGAGGCTGAGGGAGATGGGAGAGAAGGAGCCTGAGGGGGGACCCCATGGGTGTTGATCAATGTGTGAAGGGTGGGTGTGAGGAGGGTGGAGCCAGGCTCTGCTCAGGGGCACCCAGTGACAGGACAAGGGGCAGTGGGTGTGAGCTGGAGCAGAGGAGGTGAGAAGGACTTTCTCATCCCAGTGAGGGTGCCAGAGCCCTGGCAGGGGCTGCCCAGGGGGGCTGTGGAGTCTCCTTCTCTGGAGACGTTTCAAACCTGCTTGGACTGCTCCTGTGTGACTGGATCTAGAAGATCCTGCTGTGTCAGGGGGACTGGACTGGATGATCTCTGGAGGTCCCTTCCCATCCCTCATGCTCTGTGATTCTCTGATCCATCACCCCTTGTCTTCCCTACAAGATTCCTTGTGCAAAGAGAGCCTCCACCTTCTTCGTAGCCACCCTTAGCTACTGGGACATAGTGATGAGGTCCTCCCTAAGCCATCCCTCATATGACAGGTCTGCTAGTCCTCTGACCACCCTCACGGCCCTTCCCTGGACCTTCTCCAGGGTCGCTAACGCAGGAAGAAACAACCAGGGTGAACCCCCCGCCCCCCCAGCTTTGAACCGGGCTGGGCTCGTACGACACCTCCCGAGAGCCCGCGCTGCTCCGGATCGAACCCCGATGCCCGTCGCCCTCTGGCCAGCAGAGAGGTGGCCCCTGCCAGCCGGCTGCGGAGCTGCCCCCGTCCCCGCAGCGCGATCGACCGCGGGCGCCGAGGAGCTCCCGTCCCATCCCCGCCCCAACCCCACGCAGCGCCCCGGGGCCCCGCAGCGCAGGGGGACCCGGCGACAGGCTGGGGACGGGCAGCGGTGGTTCAGTGCGGTCCTGCCTCCCGAGGAGCGGGGCGGATGCGGAGCCCTTGCGGAGCCCACGAGGGGTCAGTGTCTTGGCAGGAACCCTCCTTCCCCGGCGCCCGGCTGGCCGCGGCTCCAGGATGTTTTTAATGCTCCGAAACAAGGGGAGGATTTGTGGGGGCAGAGGGTTGGTCTTCATGTTTCTCCCTCCCTCCAACGGGAAAAGCGAGTCAGGCAGCAGCTCTGCTCTGCTCCAGTTGCTCTCTCGCTCGCTGGGGCACAAGGGGAGCCGGAGCCCTCGAGGGGGATGCTGACCTGGGAACTGCCTTCAGCAGCCAGGATGGATGCTGGAGCCAGGCTGGGAGGGGGCCCAGCAGCACCAGCCTCCCCAGGGGAGCTTCCCAGTGCTCAGAAGCACCCTCTGCAATGGGAAGGCGATGCAGCACCTTGGGTTCGCCCAGTCCTTCAACACTGGGGCAACTCCACGGTGAGCTCAGGGCTCTCCTTGGGTGCCCTGGTGCTTCCCAGCTTGGTGGCATCTCCCTCAACACACCTGGTGGCATCCAGAGCCAGAATCACAGAGCATTAGGGGTTGGAAGGGACCTCAAGAGATCATCCAGTCCAGTCCTCCTGCCACAGCAGGATCCCCTAGATCCAGTCATTAGGGATGGGAAGGGACCTCAAGAGATCATCCAGTCCAGTCCTCCTGCCACAGCAGGATCCCCTAGATCCAGTCATTAGGGACTGGAACACCTCACTGGCCATCCACAGGCAGCTGCTCCTTGAAGCAGTTCTCAGCTTCATCTATCCACAATACTTCAAACATCTGAAAGCTTGAGACAAACAGCAGCCCTGAGCATCTGAAGGCCAGCATCCTGCACTTCTGGCCACCAAAGCCACCTTTGCCATGAGATTAGGAACCAAAACCCTGCTCAGAAGAGGCTGAACCTGAACCATGGTGACCAAGGGGTGGAAGAAAGACGCTCTGGAGGCACCGTGACTTTTGTTTCCCGGGTGGGCTGCCAGGTCACGAGCCAAGAGACCGACCGTGGGTGGTCTGGAGATGAGAGGCAGGAAGACCCTCTGCAGCTCAGGTATTTTTACAGAAAACCCAAGATGTCTCCACAGAAATGTGGTTGAACGTTGTTTCTTGCTCTTCCAAAGCCCAAGGATGGCTCTCCACTGGCGAGCAGACCCCTGCCCTGGGACAGCTGCCCGCTGAGGGTGCAGAGACCTGCTGAGGAGCCGCTGCCAGGTCCCAGCTACGGCTGAAGCAGCATCACAGAGAGCTGCTGCTGCAGAGCCAGCACCGAACCACCCAGAAATCCACCCGTTGGGGGGGACCGAGACCTACCAACGGGTTAATTATTGACTCAAAGCCGGTTTCACACCACCGCCGCGCCAGAACCGCAGAAGCTGCTGCAGCACCAGCTCCCCTGGACTGAGGGTCCCTCCACGGGACCGGGAGCGTCGCCTGGCTCTCAGAAGGAAGCAAAACACGCCGAATTCCCCAGCATTTGAATCACGGCGGCGCCTGCCAAGAGCGGGCCTCCCTTGCTCCAGTTTCACAATTCCTCAGTCCTTCTGGGCTAACGCAGACCCCGTTTGGGCAATAATTAACCGGCCCCAGCGCCCGGCGCCTGCTCGGCCGAGCTCTGCGTGTTCGAGCTTGGCGGAACGAGACCTTCAGGAGCCCCAGCCCTGTGAAGGGGACTTCTGCCCATGGTCTGAGCTCCCTGCTGCTGCGGGAGGAGGCTCAGCCCGTGCTCCACCCGCAGCCCTTCACATGCTGCTGTGTAAATGGTCGGGAGGCTCTGTTAGCTCCCCAGTGCCTCTTGACACCCCAAACGCCACCCCGCCAACAGGGCACCATGACCTGACCCAGAGCAGTGCTGGCAGAGCATCACCCAGCTCTGGAACACACCCCACAGCCTGGATGATGGAGCCACAGTTGAGGGGACAACCACGAGCAGAACCTCATCTCCCCAGAGCTCCCAGCCAGGCTGCAGATGATGCTCCAGGGGCTCCCCTCCTTCTCCCCATGACGCTGGGCTGGAGGATGCTCTGGGGACAGAGCCAAGCTGGGACCTCCTGCTGCTGCAACTGGGTGACACGACCACAGCCCCCAGTGTGGGCCACAGGCAGGACACAAAGTGTTTTCACAGAATCACCGGGTTGGAAGGGCCCCCCAGAGGGCATCTAATCCAACCCCCCTGTACCAAGCAGGGCCAGCACTCCTCAGACCAGGTTGCCCAGAGCCCCAGCTGGCCCAGCCTCAAATGGCTCCAGGGATGGGGTCTCCACAGCTCCTCTGGGCAGCCTGGTCCAGGGATCCCCCACCAGCTTTTTCCCAGTTTAGGGACCACTGCAGTCAGTTCCTGCCCCACTGTGAGTCCCCAGAGCAGAGGCACTGGGGTTGGAGCCAACGTCTCCTGCACAGCAGCACTGGGCAACCCCATCCTGGCCACACTGGGAAGCAGCCAAGAGGTCAGAGATGCTTCCAGTTTATGGTGTGAGGAAAATAAACCAGCAAAGGCACTTCTGGGAGTCTTATATGGACAGGATAATCCCATGTCCTCTTTCCCCTGGGTCACAGGCTGATGTCCACTCCATACAGGAGCCATGGAGGACCCAGATGATGCCATCACCTGCCACTGGGCTACTGGCTCGTCAACACAACTCAAACTGGCAGCCAGAGGGAGCTCAGAAAGATGCAGAGGAAAGGAGCTGGGAAGCCCCAGCGCACAGATCTCAGAACCATTAAGGCTGGGCAGGACCTCCCAGACCATCAGGTCCAAGCCACACGAGGAACCTCTGAGGGCTGCAGGCAGGGTGTGGGATGGAAAGACACCCCCAGCCCACGGTCCCTGGCAGCAGGCAGCCTGGCATCCCCAAGACAATCCCGCTGCCAGCGCTGACCCCCCCTGCAGATGTGATCATGCCGAGCACAATCCCCTAAACAGCATCCAGATGTTCTCTGGGAGGCTGAGGAACGGCTCTTGATCTCCTGACAATAGTGCCCAGAAGGAGCTGGAAAAGCGACAGGGAGCTGCTTGAAGTCTTATGTAACGGCCGTCGGACCTCTGCATCCCCGTCCCACCCAGCTGAGGGGCCGAGCCCCCTCCCTGCACCCCACAAGACACAGGAGCTGAATGCTCAGGACTTGGGGTGTCTGGATGCAGCTCTGCTGTTCATCCCCATCCTGGTAGTCTAGCAGCAGCAGCAGCAGCAACGTCGCCCGAGGAGGCTGCACCTGGGGCTCCGACCCCCGGCTCAGGCTGAGCTCGCTGTGGGGAAAACTGTTCCCACAAAACCCCCCGGCAGCTCCAAGCCCGGCCCCGCAGCACAGGGAGATGGAGAGGGAGGGGAAGCGGGGGAGCTGCGGTCCTCAGGCTGGGGAGCGACCGACGGGGGCTGCTTTAGAGCTGAGTTCCCCAAGGAGAAGTGGGACCAGCCCGTCCGACCCCACAAACCCTGCAACTCTGATTTCAGCGAAGCCCCAAAAGCCACCTCGGAGGCTCCCACAGGCCCCCTCCCTGCTGCCCCCCCCCGCAGCAGAAGCACCGCGGGGCTGGAACGAGAAGCCCCCTCGACGGGGCTGCGCTTCACATCCCCCTCCCCGAGCCGCCCCTTGCACATTCCAGGCTCCGTCTCACTTCTCAGAGGATCGTTTCAGCTCCGTTCCCCCGTCGCTAAACCTCATCCCCCCTCCCCGAGCCAGGGGCTCGGAGTCACATTTCCCCCAAGAAATTCCGGGAAAGGCTCGTAACGAGGAGAAGGGGTTCGACGCCGCCGCCTCCTCGGGGGGCCAAGCTCCAAAAACGGGAAGAAACGAGAAATCCCAGCGGAAGGAGGCAGCGAGAAGGGACCCGGAGGGGGAGACGCCGCTCACTGGAGCATCGCCCGGGCAGGCGCTCATTAGCCCCCCGGAACAGCCCCGCCGCCCCCCGCAGCCGGTTGCGAAGGACTGGCCCCGCCAACCGTCAGAAAGGCTCTAACTCGCCCGAGTAGAACTCGCCGTGACCCCCGACGCGTGTCGTGGATGTGCCGGGTGCTCGAGGTCCACAGAGCCCCGTGGCATCGGACGGGCGGCCGGGGCTCGGGTGGTTCCCACGGAGCGGGTGGCACCGACGGGACCTCGCGGGGGTGTCGGCGGGGAGAGCAGGCGGATCGGCCGTGGAGCAGCGAGCTCTGCCCGACAGCAGAGAGCTTAGCTCCGGGGAAATGGCTCCGGGTGCTCCACAGCGGCTCAGGCGTCTGGAACCAGCCTCGGGGCGCCGGTGGGGGGACACCGGTGGCAGGGAGCAGCCCTGGGGTGTCACCCAGCACCCAAGGGATGCTACGACCCCGTGGCGATGCCACAGCAGCCCAGTTACAGACTCACAGAGCACTAGGGATCGGAAGGGACCTCGGAAGACCAGCCAGTCCAGTACCTCCCCCACAGCAGGGTCCCCTAGATCCAGTCGCACACGTCCAGGCGGGTTTGAAACGTCTCCAGAGAAGGAGACTCCACACCCACCCAGTGGAGACCACTGGAGACACTACCCTGCACCCAGTACCGCAGAGAAGGGAGCAGCAGATTCCCCCCCAGCCCCACTCTCCAACCCCAACTCCTGGCCCACGGCCCCACCCCTGCAGCTGCCCCCCTACACAGGGCCCTTTCCCTGGACGTTTTATTTCTGCTCCTGCTGGTGGTCAGAAAACACCCCCGACTGTGGCTCCTGAGGCTCCAGTCCCAGCTTTGGAGAGGAGCAGCTCTGACCACACTGCATCCTCTGACCCAGGACCACACTGCCCCGGGCAGCTGCTGGAGCTCTTTCTCCACGTCAGTCCTACCTAGAGGCTCAAGGCTCCAACACTCAAGAGAGAGCAGAAGCTCCAGGCCCCACTGCAGCCTTGGGAAGTTCAGGGAGCACTTCAGCAGCTGCTTCCTCATTGAAAACACTTGTTTCTACCCCGAAGAAAGGAGCTGGAGATGCCCCCTTACAAAGTCCAGCAGCATCAAGCCTCCAGCTCTTCTGCACCAGCAGCCCCTGGGACCTGCCAGCAGCAACTGGCTGCTCCTCCTGAACAGCTGGTCCCTCTGGCAAGGCTCTGGCACCCAGGCGAAGGTGTCCAGCAAGTTCTGCTGCCTGAGAAACACCCTCGGCAGCCGCGTCCCACCGCCTCCACAGATGACCCACAAAGCAGCCAGGGTGAGTCAGCCCGGGCTCTCCTGTGGGATCGAGGTCTCACTCCTGCCAAAGGAGTGGAGGGCTGTGGTCTGGGGAAGCTCCACCTGAGGAGTCATCGCCTTGGAGGGGTGACACTCACCAGTTCAAGATCAACTGAGGCACCAGACTCACACAACACCCCATCCTACAACAAGCCCAAGACCTCTCCACACAAACACCTGATGGGTTGGAGCAAACTCCAAGCCCAGGGCACTGCTGCAGCCCCACGGTGCCAACGGGAAGCCCCATTTGCTCAGGGATTTGCCACCCTAGGGTCTCCTCGGGCCATGCAGGGTTGGGGGATGCTACTTAGTGGTGGCAGATGTTCGACCCCACAGAGCAGCTTCACAGGGCCCCCGGCGCTACCGCAGAGAGAAGAGCCCCAAGCGCTTCCCTACTGCACCACCCAACAGGGGCCCCAAAACTGACCCCAGAACCCCACTGCACGAGCAGCCCATCGACCCTCACGAGCCAAAGCCAGACCAGCTCCAGCCCAAACGCAGCTGGACAAAACCCCACAGCACCAGCAGCTCAGACCAAGCAAGTTCCAGCTGGAAACAGCCCAGCACCAGCCCAAAAGGCTGATTTCTGCCCTCAAAACAGCATGAGCCCCCACAAAGACCTCGAAACAACAATGGAAACACAGGACTTACCTGGGAAGGGGCAGATCCTGGCTGTTCCAGGAGGAATCACGCTTGGAAAACTCCAGACCCCTCTGAAGGGAGAGGGGGCTTGTGGACAACCTGCTTGGAGCAGGGCTGGAGCTGTGAGCACACCTGAGCCCCATGGGGTTGTCAGCAAGTCCCAACGATGCCCAGCTGGTCCCACAAACCCCAGCAGGGACGTAATTGCCCCTTCCCTGAGGGACGGTGTCCTCCACCCACAGGCACCCCAAGGGCTCCATCTTCCTGACACCCACCCCCATGTTGATCAATGTTCATGGGGTCCCCCCTCAGGCTCCTTTCTCCCAGCTCCCTCAGCCTTTCCTCAGCAGGGAGATGCTCCCCTCCCTCCACCATCTCGGTGGCTCTGTGCTGGTTCTTCTCATCTGACCAGGCCACCGGTGCTGGCTGCTGCTGCTCCTCAGAGCTGGCATCTCCTTCCCAAACACTTCTGTGCCACTTGGTGGCCCGGACAAGCCAGAGGCGCCGTCCCTGGAGGGGTTCAACAACTGGGCAGCCAGGGTGCGTCAGGAGATGGGTCAGTGCTTGGGGGTTGTAGGGCAGGAGGTTGGACTTGATGATCTCGAAGGTCTTTTCCAGCCTTGCTGACTCTACTGTCTGTGCTTGACTCCCCCAGCTCACCTCCACCTCGCTGCCAGCCACTGCAGAGGCACCCCAAGTCCAGGCCACGGTGTCTCCACCCAACCATGAGGTGTCCAACCAAACCCATTGTTTGTCTCAACATGTCCAGGAGATACCGGCCTCAGAGAGACAATCCCTCAGCAGCCTCACAGCAAAGGATTTGTTCCTCATGGCCAACCTCCATCTCCCTCTTCAAGTCTGGAACCCTTTCCCTTGTCCTTTGGCTACCACCCCTGTCAAAAGCCCTCCCCCAGCTCTCTTGTAGCCCCCTTCCTTCAGAGATTGGGAAGCTGCTGGGAGGCCACCTGGGAGCCTCCTCTTCTCCAGGCTGAACATCCCCACCCTCCTCAGCCTGTCCTCACAGGGAGCTGCTCTGCTCTGGACCCCTTCCAGGAGCTCTGTGTCCTCCTGATGCTGGGGACCCCAGAACTGGACCCAGGCCTCCAGCTACATCTCAGAGCCCTGAGCAAGAGCAGGGGACCCCTCCTCTCCCCTGGGTGCTCCCTGTCCTCCTTTCCCCTCCTCTGGGAGGCACCTCCAGCCTCCCAGCAACTTATTTCTACGGCTCCTGGCTGGGACAGGCAACAGCAGCCTCCCCTCTGGGCAGCCCCCTGACGGCAGAGCAGCCCCCAGCCAAGGGCAGGGCTGGGGGGAAGGAGAAGACAATCGCTGCCCCCAGCCCTACAACACGAAGCCTTTCATCATCACGGAGCGACCGCGCTCAGCTTTGGTTCTGGTTCTGGTCTGGGTGTCGGGAAGAAAACCCCCGGGCGCCCCAAACCAGGGTGTTTTTGGCAGAGGTTCTCTTGTTGGCTGGTTTCTGAGGGGGTTTGAAAACAAAAAATAAAAGAAAAGGAGGAAAAAAAAAATCTGTATTGAAAGAAATGATCTAAAAGCCAAAGTGCATCTTGGTCGTTGTCCGTGTACACATTGCACCGTACATAAATAATTACGTTGTAAAAAGGACTCCATAATTACAAGTATAATATAGATTTCCATATAATATATAAAACTTTATATTAAATCTAGGTAGATGATATTTGGGATAGTCTGTGTCTCTGTCTAGGCGTCATCTTCGTCGCTTGCCTGCAGCCGAGCGCCCGTCACCGGCTGTTGCTGAGCAGGATCTCCAGCCAGCACGGACACGAGGTGATGAACTGCCTGGAGTAGCAGGGCCCCCAGCCCTTGGCGAAGCTGATGCGCACGCTGTTGGGGTCGTAGGGCCCGTCCGCGTAGTCCAGCTCGGCCGCGTGCTGCAGGAGGCAGGACTTCTCGTAGTCAAAGACCTTGATGGAGTAGCCCGGCATCACCTTGCGCACGATCAGAGTCCTGCAGTTGGGGATGTCCAGTGTCGGGGAGTTGACGAAGATGGGGTGCTCGCTGCGGTTGTAGGCCCACACGCCGTCCGGCTCCTTGCTCAGCAAGATCCCGTAGCCGATCTTGCTCCGAGTCCTTCTCACAGTCTCGCTCCTGTTCTCCAGGTTTAGCTGTCCGAGGCAGAAGCCGTTTCCTTGAGGTAGGTCATAGAAGATACTGACAGACTGCTTGTACACTGCGTAGAGGCGGCCGACGCGCGTCCGGTGCTCCCAGTAGGCCACGTTGCACCAGTGGCTCCTCTTCACGGCGTCGGGCGACGTGCTGGCGTCTGCGGGGGAAAGCAGAAGGGTCGGGGTGAGCTGGGACACATGAGGACGGCTCAGCCCACGCGTCCGCTTTGCTCGTGTGGGAACTCAATTCACGTTCAGCCAAACGCTCGCGGTCAACACAAGGTCTGTCTTCAATTCAAAACCCACCTTCCACCACACAAAGCCCGTCTCCAACCCAAAGCCGGTCTCCAACCCAAGTTTGTCTTTATCCAAGTCCATCTCCAACCCGAAGTTTGTCTCCAACCCAAAGCTGACCTCCAACACAAGTTTGTCTCCAACTCAAAGGCCACCTCCAACCCACAGCCAGTCTCCAACCCAAGTCTGTCTTCAGTCCAAGTCCGTCTCCAACCCAAAGCCCATGTCCAACCCAAAGTCTGTCTCCAACACAAGTCTGTCTCCAACTCAAAGGCCACCTCCAACCCACAGCCAGTCTCCAACCCAAGTCTGTCTTCAATCCAAGCCCACGTCCAACCCAAGTCCGTCTCCAGTCCAAGTTCATCTCCAAGCCAAAGCCCATGTCCAACCCAAATGTGGTCTCCAACGCAAGTTTGTCTCCAACTCAAGGGCCACCTCCACTCCAAAGCCTGTCTCCAACCCAAGCCCGTCTCCAACACGTAGATGGTCAAATGTCACCAAGAAAAACACTCAAGCAAAGGCTGGTTCCCACCGGCGACGTGAACCCTGAGGAGGCACTTCATGCCACAGGGCAGTGGCTGCTATGAAGTCTCCACGTTCTCCTACAAAGCCACCAGAACCCTCTCCGGAACAACGAGAGACGCCTCTTCTCCCCAGGAGCGACACCCCAGGAAGCCGGGACGGACGCAGACTGCCAGCAACCGGCCTGATCGACGAAGCCTCGAGAACTTAGGAGGCCTCCACGAGCGAGATGGGAGCTCTGGACCCTGAGAGAGCCCCGGGGAGGGCGATTAACCCCTCGCTGAACACCCCCTGCGGAACACCCTGGTGAGCAGCACCCGCCCCGGGCCTTCTGCTCGGCGGCCGGCACTAAGCTCCCTGGCAGCCGATCACGCGCCCGTGGCCCGCTGACCCCGGCGCCTTCGTGCCATCGCGTCCGATTAACTCACGCGCGGGGTGATGCCGTTATTCTGCCTCAGAGACCCCATTGAGGCCCCGGGCTCCTTTCAGGCTCGAGTGACCCCGAGGGGAAGGGGCTCCCCTCCCCATTAACGACCGCGGCCTCCGGCGGCTTCGTCGGAGCTTCTCTCGAGGTGAAGCTTCACATGGAAGGGGAGGGAGACGGGGGGCGACGGGGCGAGCGAGGAGGCGGCGGGGCGCCCTTGGCCAAGGGCAGCTCTCATCGTCCTGCACCGACCCCTTCGCCCGTCACGGGACCGGGCGGTCAAAGAAAGCCAGCCCGGCCCCCTGCTCCTCCATCGTCTCTTGGGACGCAGCAGGGCCACCTGCACCTCTGGGCCCCCCAAGATTAGAGCTGATGCACCCTCCACATTCCGAGACAGGGCTCTCAGAGCCAGCAGCAGCACCCTGGAGCCACGCGGAGCCAACTGGGCTCCCCAGGACCTCCACAGCCCTCGTGGGGGCCGGGACAGTGCACCACGTGCCAGGGTGCCAACGAGTCTTTGTGTCCCCAAGCTTCTGAGCACCAAGAAGGGCAACCTTGATGAAGCTGGTGGCAGAAAGTTCCAGACCCTCTCAGCAGTTGCCCAACGGATGGCAGCCAAGTCTCGCAGCTTTCCCACAAACCTGATGTCACCTCAGCAAGTCCCCCCCCAGCTACGTCTGCACCAACCCCTGGAAGCAGCAGCCTGGCACCGGTGAAAGTCATGGAATCAGCAGGGGTTGGAAGGGACCTGGAAGGCCCATCCAGTCCAAGCCCCCTGCCGGAGCAGGAGCACCCAGACCAAGTGCACAGGAACACCTCCTGGCCAGCTCCGAGAACATCCCACCACACGGTCAGTCGGCACGTTCTGCTCTTTCAGACTCAGCAAACGGCTCCAGACCTCAAGAGGTGAAACAAGCCAGCTCACGAGGACACAGCACAAGGAAGAGGGGCTTCACCTGCAGGTCCAGCTCCCACAGCACCCACCCTCCCAGTCAGCCTTCCCCGGGGACACCACACAGCTGAGACACCCCTGGTGCCCTTCCTGATCCCCCCCTTGCTGTCACCCCACTCGAGGGACGCTGGGGGGCTACGACAAGCTGGGAGCCTTCCACATGCCGAGCCCAGAGGCCATGCACCAGCTGCCAAGGTAGCCTGCCTGTGGCCCACAGGCAAACAAACACCCCAAAAGGAGTCAGTGGGAAGGTCCATCTGAAAAGCCCCTACCCCCAGAAGGTTCCAACCCCATTCACCTCACTACAAGGAGGACACTGAGGGGCTGGCTCCATCCTCCTGACGCCCACCCTTGATCAACACCCATGGGGTCACCCCTCAGGTTCCTTCTTTCCCAGCTCCCTCATCACACAACTCATGATGAAAACACCATCTGATTTGGGCTTCTGCTCTTCTGAAGCCACCAGCCCTCACGACACAGATCCTGCTGCAACAGGGAACCCCAAACCGTGCAAACCCCCTTGTGAGGTGCCCAGGGGGACACCTTGCTAGGGCACCTGTGAGATGGAGGAGGGTGTTCAAGAGCATCCCCCAGACTCAGCCCCCACACTTCAGGTCCATGTCCTGCCCTCCTGCGTGAGGGGGCAGCAGCAGGGAAGGAGGATGGTCACAGCCACCCACAGCTCCAGGCATCAGGAACACACACACACGTCCCCCCAAAGCTTCTAGCTGCTCACTGGGGAGCCACCAGCTAACACAACCCCCCACTACTGCCCTCACAAAGCAGCCCCAGGTCCAGGAAGGGGTTAAAGCTTTCCACTGCAGAAATGGAATTTTTATGGCCGCGCAGAAAAACCCCCAAACCCCAAATTAATTGTTTCTCTGCCCCAGCAGAACTCCCGGCCGTTTTTATGAAGCTGCAAGTTCCAGCTGGAGAAGGCTCCTCCCCAAGAGCCCCTGCACCTCCGCCAGCACCACGGGACCCACCAGAGGAGCTCGGTGTGGTCCCCACAGACCCGCTGTCTTCTGTCTGTGCATCCTGGTTGGACTCAATGACCTCCAGGGTCCCTTCCCATTGCGAACGGCTCCGGGATTCCAGGGGCAGGACTTGGGCAGTTGACTCTCTTTTCCTACTGAATCCTTGGCTCCTCTAGGGAAGCAAGAAACCATCTGTTCCACCAGATCCAGGCCTTTGTGCAAGGAGATGGCAGTTGGCTGGACAATCCCAGGCTTCTTCCCGGACCTTTGCCTTAAGGCCCAGACTCAACTGAGGAACCTTTGATCTCCCAGTCTTCAGCAAGACAGACTTGCTCCCCCAGTCACCGAAGAGCTCTCCAGCTGATGACCAAGGTCTGGACCCTCCCCACGCTGCAGGAAGGCTCAGCCCAGCTCACGCCTCAGTCACCGACAGCGTGACTCCAGGTTATGAGTAAAGTCCCGTCGTGGTGAGGTCCCACCTCCTCCGAGCCCAGCCTGGCTCCTGGGATGTTCCTCGTGTGAGATGTGGCTGCCATGAGGCCACGGAGACCAGCCCAGCTCAAACACTTGTGCTGGGCTCATTCATTACATGAGCTGAGAGAAAGGGTCTGAGGGGTAACCAGAGCCAGCAGGAGAGGTGTGTGGAGAAAGAGGGACTTCTCCATGGCAGCCCCACAAACAAGAGTGACACAGAACTGGGGTGAAACCCATCTTCTCTCTGCAAACCACCTGCTGACGCTGGTCCTGCTGTACGGACCCCCCACCATGGCTAGTTCTGCCCTGAGTTCCGACACCATCCCCACTCAGCTGATTCCCAAGCTAGGTTCAAGGGGTTTGTCTCTGATGGAGCTGCTCTCCTGAACATCTGGAGATGTTTAAGACCTGCCTGGATGTGTTCCTGTGTGACCTGGTCTAGGGGATCCTGCTGTGCCAGGGCTGGATGATGTTTTGAGGTCCCTTCCAGTCCCTCACAATTCTCTCACCATTAAATACTCCACCCCGAGCAGGACCTCAAGGTCTTCAGTGGGGTTTGTCTTGCCCCAGCCTCCCTACTCAGCCTACGCCGGGCTGTTCAGCCAACGGTGACGGTCCCAGGAAACGTGGCAGAGCCCGGCCCAGGTGGTTTTTCCCTGGCACGTGGATGTTTTCACAGAACTCGGTGGGTTTCTGTTGGTTCTTTGAGTTTGGACGGTGCCTCGCGCCGGCTTCCAGCCCGCGGGCGGCGCGCTTCACCGCGTGCTCCTTGGCGCGCAGACGCGACCCCGACCGCGCACGCAGGGCTTCAGAAGGAGCCCAGAACATCGCCGCCCGTGCCGGCTGCCAACTGTGCAAACACCAGACCTGTCATCAGCCAGAACTCTGGCTCGGACCGCTCCGCTCCTGGCAACCGACCCTGGCTAAGCCCAAGCCCAGCAACACCCCGGGGCCGCGCCGTGAGCAGCATCGCCGGTGCCCACCCGCGGGCGCTCCCGACCGGCCGGAGACACGAGGGGAGGAAGGAGCCGGTGAAGGACTCGAGGGCTGAGGTGGAGGAGGTCTCCACTAGCCCTTGTCCTGTAAAATCAGGGGTTCGATGGAAACCCTGTTATGGGGTGGGGTCCCTCCTCTGCCTCACTGGGAAGGGAGACGCCTCCTTCCCTGAGAGCCCTCTGCAGGGTGGGGGACACCAGGGCACAAAAACAGGGGGACAAACCCCCCCAAATCCCCTCTCTTCACGTCTAGGTTGAGGACTCCCCCATCCTCAGCCCTGAAGTGACCATGGATGGAGCCTCCTTTCCTCTTCTTGCACCCAGAGGCTGAGGACCCCAGAGGAGCCACCGAGCCTCTCGAAGCGTCTTGGCTCTGCGGAGTCACTCGGGGTGCTCTCAGAGCCCCCCACGGACGGCCCCGGGGAGGGGAACAACCTGCTGGACGACCGGACCCGGGGCCGACGGGAGCATCCCGCAGTGCAGCTGGAAAACGGGTAAATGAAGACTAATGGCTTCTGCTCGGGGAGAAGTTTCAGCCGAGAGCGTCAAAAGCAGAGGGCAACTAGCAGGGCGCTCGGAGGAGAAACAGGAAGGACACCACTTCCCACCCGCCTCCATCGCGCCTCTCGGGCAAAGCACGTCGGGGGCTTGGACTCGGGAACCTCCTCGCTGGAGGGTGATGGCCCAGAGGGTCAAGGCTGAGGCTGCAGCAAAGCCCTGCCTGGTTCCCTGCTGCTGAAGGGTTTCTGCCGGGGTGAGGGGGGCTCCGAGGTGATGGAGCTGCCGAGATGCCCTGACGATGCTCACGCGGCCCCACGACGGCCAAGAGCACCCCCAACCCGGCCAAGGGCACCTCAGGCCTCCTCTAGAGAAAAGCAGCAAACAGCAGGAGAAGGCCTTCCCCCCTCTGGTTGTCAGAGAAGCTGCGGTCACCCAGCTCCTCGGAAGAAGCCGGTCGGTGCCGCAGGGGTCCCGGAGCCAGGCAGCACGCCATCACCTCCTCACACCGTCCCAAGCGACGCTCCAGCTCCCTCCAGCAGCCACCAACCGCTGCCACTTCCAGCCAGCAGACGCTCAGTGGTCCCCCCGTGCCAAACCTCCTTCAGATGTCCAGGCTGGTCTCACTAAACCCTCTCCCCAAAGCTGGAAACTTGGGGCTCCAGAGCTTATAGAGGACCCAGGAAACAGAACAGACACTGTCTCCTGGCGTCTACTAACCAGAGCAGGAGCCCAGAAGCTTCTTCCCAGGGTGGAAAACCCAGGTGATGCTGAAGAAGCCATCACTGTCAGACACACCGTGAGGACCTTCTTGAACTCCAGACCCAGCTGTTCCCTCCAGAGCCCTGCCCTGCCATCACCTCCACTGGACTCAGACCGGGCTCCGCAGCGGGGCTGAGCCGAGCCAAGGGCACCCTGTCCTGACACGGGACACAGCCGCGGGGACACCACGGAGCCACGAGCAGCACCCTCGGGGTGGAGCGGGGCGCTGCGGGCAGATGGCCGAGGGCTGGGTGCCAGCCCCGCTGCGACCGTCAGGGACCGCGAGAGCCTGAGGAAACATCACCGACGTGGAAGACCAGCCGGGCTGGGGAGGTTCCATCAAGGGTCTTCCTCTGCGTGGGCTGGGCGGCTGCAGAGCTCCGGGGGACTGCAAGACACCAGGCTGGGATCTCTGGGAGAGGAAAATCCTCAGGCTTCCACCCCAAATCCCTGCCTGCAGACTGCCTGTGGTGGCTCCACCCCAAGCCCCTCAAAAGGGCTCCTGCCTCTCTCTGCTGAACGACTCGCCCAGCATCCTTGAACCGCTCCTCCCGTTCCTCCCACCCGGTGCCCCCAGACGTGGGAAGCGGTCGGGGCTGAGAGCGGAGTGGAAACGGAGGCTTTGTTCTCGCTGGCCCGAGCCCAAGATCCCTCTCCCGATAAAGCTCTGCTCCAGCCTCGCTGTCTGAGCAGGCACTGCGCGGCTCCGGGGCTGCCACAGCCGGTCACGTCGCCCGCGGCCGCGCGAGCCCTCGTTCACGGCAGGGCTGCCCAAGTTCTAAAGGCGTCTGAAGGACCTTGGGTGGCCTCTGCACGGAAACAACCCCTCTGGTGGGCAGGGCACGGGGGTCACGCTGCAGGGACCCACCTGCACGGGGAGGTGCTGGGGCTCGGCAGAGGTGGGTCTGGGGGGGCTGCGTGGGAGCCCAGGGAGGGCTCAGCCAGCCCGTCCGGAGGAACGTGCAGAGGGCTGCGTGCGTGTGCGCCCACGACGCCAGATTTCCCGATAGCTGGTTCATCTGTTTACGCGTAAGCATCTTCTGGGGCGACTCCAGGCTCACGGCTCCGACAGCCCCTCGCGGCCAGTGTCCACGGGCTCTTACTTGCACTTAAAGCAGAGACTAAACAGCGACCGAGGTATCTCCGGGATGGTCCCTCATCCACCGCGGATGCCGCGGCGGCGGTTCCTGCTTCGCAGGAGGATCTGCACGGCGGTGAAGGCGCTGGGTAACAGCCCTCGTGCCATCTGCGGGCACTGGGAGGGCTCCCCGGTCCTTTTCCTGCCAAGCCCACACGGAGAAGACGCGACAAGGGGCAGGTGGCTCTGCCGGTCTGGGGTAAGGACACCCCCAAAGGCTAAACAGACCTGGAGCCCTGGCTTTCCTCTCCCTGGAACGGCGCCGTCGGTTGATCAAGGAACAGCACGAGCACGCGTGCGCGTGGATGGGGGGATGACAACCCAAGCATCTACACGAAGCCTGCAAGGTTCTCCAGCCCAGCCACGTGTGGCCTCCCCAAAGGCCCCCAAGAGCATCGTCACCATCATCTCCCAGAGGACAAAATTCCTCAGCCTGGGCTTGCCCGTGGAGATGGAGGTGACTCATCCTAATTACCCTCCCCTGGCCAAGAGAGACTTGTTTTCATTTCTAAAACCCACAGTTTCTTTAAAAAAACAGAAGAAAACAAGGGGGGGGGGCTGGGGGGAAAGGAGGAAAACACCAGAAACAGGCAGAATTCCACGGGCTACGTCCTGCCCCACTGCACCGACGCCGACCCACACCCCCCGACAGCCCAGCTTCTCTTGGGATGTTTGAGGAGGATTCAGGAGTTGTAACGCATCAGGTGGACATAAAATATCAACAAATATATAGATATACACATAAAAATCTACGTTATGTACTTCTTATAAACAAACATTATCTGTCGTGCGTAGAATATCTACGCTTTGTGTTTTTACTAAAGACATCTATACACTTACTCTATTTAGAGCTCTATGTGGACACAGCCAGAGATGCTGCCACCACTAGCCCTGGATCTCGCACAATCACTCAGGTTGGAGAAGACCCCTGGGATCATCAAGTCCAACCACCAACCCTACTCCCCAAGTTCAGCCCTGAACCAGATCCCCAGCACCACAGCTACGTGACTGTCCAACTCATCCAGGGATCTCCTGGATTCATTGACTGGGACCAAGACAAAGCAGCAGCTGGACCTCAGGAAGGGTCTTCACACAGATCTGACCCTCCCACCACAAACACCCTCCTTGGACACAAGTCTCAGAGAGCAGCTGACATTTTAAGCTCCAAACAACCTCGCTGGGACCAGCCTGCGCTGGGTCCGTGGCTGCAAGCCCTCCACGAGACGCTCGGCAAACGAGGCTCCCAAGTCAAGGACCTTCCCATTGAGCGGGAAGGGCTCTCTGTAGCCAAAGGCCAGCGCGTGCCAACGAGCTCAAGACCGCAGCCCCTCGAGCGAGCCTGGCGCTGGCACCGGGACGCGCAGCTCTCGCCCTCGAGGGAAACGGGCTTTTGAGAAGTAAAGAGAAGCCCATCTGGGGGGCAACACGGCTGCTCGCCGGGATGTAGGAGGGCGGCCGTCAGCAGCCTACGCCGGCCCCGCTTCTGCGCCGCAGTCTGCGCGGAACATATAAATAGACACGGGGGACAGCCACGGAGCAGCCACGTGGGCGCCAAGGAGCTGAGGGACAAACCTGAGCGTGAGACCGGGGAGGGCATCCTGCAGAAGGCCATCCCAGGGCTCCACGAAGCCGCACGGGTCCCCGTTCACCACCTGGGAGGCCGCCTGGGAGCCCCGAGATCCGCAGGGTGCAAACCCAAGCCTATCGAGGCCACCAGCCCCCGTGGAGCCGCCGCGCTCGGGACCCTCGAATCGCTCAGAACAGGGAAGAGACGGCAGAGTTCACATGTTTCACCAAGCTGGCCTACAGCAGCATCTGCAGAAAACATCCCCCTTGAACGAAATCGCAGGGTTTCATTAAGTAAATTGCAAGTTGGCAGAAATTCTGACAGAAAGGGGAAAAGCCGCAGCCGGCCCCGTAATTTAAACCTTCTCCTAACTGTGACAGCTCGGCTGGTCTCCACACCAGGCAGCGGCGGCTGGGAAAGAGGGGAGCACAGTACCTGTGCCCCACCTCCGCAGCGGAGCAGCAGGGTGCCTGCAGGGTGACGCTGACTGCCGAGCCCCCTGGGATCAGGAACGTCCCCCCAGCCAGGGCTCTGCAGCCTGGGGGCTGAGCAGCCAAAGCTGGGCTTTGGATGGGTCTGGTCCCGCGTGTTCAGCACATCCTGCTCCTCTGCACGAGGGCAGCAGCATGGGTGCCCGTGGGGTCTGGGTGGCAGCAGCTTGCTCCTCGCTTGTGTACGTCAAAGACACCCATGGAGGGATGGGACACCTCAAAGAAATTCATGGAGGGATGGGACACCTCAAGGAAATCCATAGAGGGATGGGACACCTCAAAGAAATTCATGGAGGG
>VXBP01004444.1:0-15266 GCA_013400115.1 Rhinopomastus cyanomelas
TTGATATTGAATTGTGGTCCTGAACCCACTACAATGACCTATAGACTTTCTTCTTCTCTTTGTCCAACAGCTCCCTGTTTAACCATGCAGTTCTTCTGGCTTCTTTCCTGAGGACATTGTGGAGATGTTCCTGCTGGTGCCTTCTCACAGATAGGACCAGAGGGAATGGTTTCAAACTCCAACACGGTAGGTTTAGATCGGACATCAGGTAAAAATTCTTCATGGAAAGAGTGGTCAGGCACTGGAAAAGGCTGACCAGGGTGCTAGTGAATGACCAGTCCCATTCAGTGCTAAATGCCTGATCACAGATAAAGACCGACTGGTAATGAAGACTGACTGGCTACTAGAGATGAATCCAACATGATTATAAATTAAATAGCTACATTCCTTTTTCAGAAATATCTTAAGATACCTGGCCCAGCATCCCCCTCTTTACAAAAAGATGCTGCACTGGAGTCTCATTTTATCTGATAGAGCTGGTTAGACAGAGGAAAGACAATCACACTCCTGGAGATATCTCACCCATGTTGACACCAAGTGGGCTTAAATTTAGTTCTCTGTCTCAAAGCTTTTTGTATCCTCTCTCTCTCTCTCTTTTATTTTGTAGTTATTTTTGGTTGCTTCAGATCCTGGCAAAATGTACTTCTGTCTATAACACTAGGAGACCTCAAGCGGAGAGTAAGACATGTTTCACTTGTATGACACTGTACACTTGATACGTTGTGTTGGTGACACAATGTGTGGAAGGGGTAGTGTGTCAGCGGACCAGCCTCTGTAGAACTATGAGAAACTACAAGATCAGATTTCTAACAGTTTGTTATTTTAAGCATTGGGCGAATATAAAGGCACAGTACTTCATACATTTTCTCAAATTTAAATCTAAGTTAGGATTAATTTACAGGGATTCTTTTGTTTTCTAATTACTATTTCTGTATGGCAAAGGAAAAGACGTAAAAGACTCCTTTGAATTAGCCAAAACATGTATGTCAACTCCAAAGTTATTTAAAGTTTGACTTCTTCCCAGTGGACTATAGTCACATATAGTAAGAAGTCACGTAACTCTTCAATCTACAGATCCCCAGAGGATTGCTGCTGTATTACCTTTGTGAGCTAAGAGCTAAGAAGAGATGCTACAGTGAGAAAGGCTTGATGGTGATGATGAAGGTGACAAAGCAGATTCCTTCTCTGTACACCAAATTTGAATGGCTCAATCTCTTTTAGAAAGATCTAAGCTGGCAAGGGGCATTACTTTCAGTGATTCTCTTGAGCCACGTATTATGTGTTATTATCCATTGTGGCAAGGCAAGCAGATTGAGAGATCAAACATTGAGTGACAGGAACTGCACTCATGCTAACAGAGCCCCTGCTCCACTAGCAATAGAGGCCCCTTTCTCTGACCCAGGGTTTACCACTGGAGGAGTGCACACAGCTCTAGAAAGCAAGTGTGAAACAAGAGAGAAGGACAAGTCCACCATTGCTTTGGGATAGTTCAGTGAAAGCCAGACCTGAAAACTCTAGTGACCAAATCTTCCTCTGCAGCTGATAGCTGCAGTAAGTTCTGTGAGAGATAACACATTGTGACAGTGCAACTTACTACCAGGGCCATCAGCGTCATATATATCTCCTGAACACACTGAATACAGTTCTCAGGCAAGTTTTTGGTAAGCTGGGGATGCTGCTCTCAAAGACATTCTTCCTTACCTAATTTTAAAAATACTTTATAGATAAATATTATCAACTTTCTTCGTTTGCCTTGGATTTTTCTTTTTAGAAAACTAAATCCAAGCTGCAGACTACCATCCTGCTTGGAATGCATGAATCACCATCAAAAATAACTCTGTCATCTGAGCACAAGAAAAACCTCTTACCTGACAGAATCATTAACCCTAACCCCTGAAGTGGAACACAGCCAGCCCACTGCAGATCTTTTCCACCTATTGCTAACTAGACACTGTATTTCTGAGTATGCCAAGAGTAAAATTTTATTCGACAACACAGGCATCATCATTGCCAGAAAGACTTTGCCATTGTATCTGAAGTCAGAAATTAACTTTTAAGAAGAAAGATCTACTAAATCAGTGCCTAAGAAGCATTGAAACACCCCAACCCTGAATGCTTTTGCTTTCCATAAGAAAGGATAATTTTTTTCATTGGCTATTACCAGTAGGAAAAATCACAGAGTTATACTCTTCACTCATTTAAACTCTGTGTAATAGCTTTGACCTCAGTGATGCTGCGTTCAGTGTAAAAGCAGGATGTGTTTTTCAATCTGATTTTAATTCAGATTGCACTGTTAGTGTCGTGCAGCGGGAACTCACTCGTGTTCGCACTAATACCCTTGTCCATAGCAATTCACCTCTATGATGCTCTTTGAGACAAGAAAAGGAGTGTTTGCATAATAATGTACAAAAGCACATACATGAAAGAATAGCTACAAAATAAATGACTGAATAAGACTTAATGCCCTGTAAATAATCAAAACACAGGCCAGAAATGTGATCACTGCATGGTATCAGGTTTGTACAGTGAACACAGAGCACATGCAATGCATCATTCAAAGCACAAGTCAGTGTATGCGGTGTGATATTCCCGTTTGCTTTGCACCTGACGCAGCTGTAGAAGCTGATTAAATTGTACAGACAGGGCTCACAGGGGGGTTACTTTTTAATTATTTTTCTTCTTATCAGCAAGTTTGGTGCTGCTTTGGGGAGGACCTATCAAGGTCTCACCTCATGTGCAATGATAGTGCTGCACTCAACATTCAAGAATTGGTCTATCAGCCATGTGTTGTAATTAAAGGTGTTTCACTTACATTCCTTTCTCATGGTCTTGTGAGTGTTTAAGCTGAGGATCTGGAGAAACAGCTAACTGGAGGTTAATATTAGTTTATCTTTCCGAAAATTCTTCTGGCAAAATAGTCTGTTCTGTTGGCTGATGCTGGAAAAGAGAACATTTTTTAAAGAGTATTCTGAGTAAATAGCCAAGTAACAGGAAACTAATGTCATGGTGGCATTGCAGCTTTATAAATTGACGACTGAACAAAGACTGTGAGAAGTTTTACACAGAGTAGTTTTTTCAGCTACCATGGCTACAGTTCATGCATGTTGAGATGCAACTCTCTGGGCATCCCTAGAAATTAAAATCTAGATATTTTTAACAGAATGTTTGTCTTGCCTCCTTTTTTGATGACTCCAGAGAAATGAATTTATCTTCTTACATATTTCCTCTTCTGTCACCTGTCCAGCTGAATTGCATAAGTTCCACAGCAAGTACTATAAGGTCCATGGCAAGTCTCAAGGACAGTTTTAATTATGTGCATGTACTTCACTCCAGTATAATCCTGTGAACACATAGAAAAAAATCTTGCAGTCTATTCCAGGATGAATTAATGTGTGATTCTGTATTCAACAATAATTTTATTTCCTTGTTATATTACATTTTTATAACTTGGCTAAGACTCTGTATGTTAGCATGAATAGCTGGAGAAATGAAATAAAATATATGCAGTTGCAAAAGTTTCTATTTGCCCAAGCTTCTACTTATCCTGTGCTTAAAAAATCATCATAATTAACAACATGCAGCATGCACCAGTCAGGGACATTACAGAGAACTATTTTGAGACACGTGAGATTTCTGGAACACTGTAAAATGTGAATTTTCAATCACTGTCATACAGGATATAGCTCAATGCTCTCATTACATATTCTGATTATACTTGCATGTGATATTTAATATTCTGTTCTAAGTCTGCTTGTTATACATTGTCTTTTTATGCTGAAGTTTAAGTGAAAGAAAACCTGTGGACAACCAGATCTGTAGCTTTTTTCTCCTATCAACATTGTTCTGCTATGTTTGGCTTGTAACAGTTGGGTTTTTTACAGGATAGTCTTTATTGATATTCAGCTGTGTTCTGCAGTGGAGTATCAAATATTTCATATTTCCCATCTGTAAAGAAATGCCTCTTGGCCTTAAATACTTCTTAAGACTCTTTTCTTCTCTTTTTCCATGGGGGAATCTTCCTGGTTGCACATGGCTGTCAACATCCAAGGGTGCAGCTGCATCCTGATGGGTTGCAATGAATGAGAGCAGCATCCCACATAGATCCTCAACTCCAGTGAACTTCAACAGGGTTGAACTGACCTGTCTGACACAACCAAACACATTCACAAGCAAAAGACCCTTTTTCCATTACTTTCCATGATGTTCATTAAAATACCCAGAATATTTAAAGATTCATTTGCTGAGATATCAAACCCGTGTTTGGACCTAAATTCTAGTGGTATTTGTGTGAATATGAGTTGAAATAGATAACGTGCTCTGTGAGTGTTAGCATCTAAGATACATCTCTACATGGGGTCTGCTGGGCAGGTTGGTTGTAGGCCACATAAATGATCTGGAGGACCCATGCATGTGCCTGCATTTTAAATCCTTCAAATGTACTTTGCCAATGAAATAAAACTTCATTCATAGAAACATAGAATCACTACGGATTGGAAGGGACCTCGAAAGATCATCTAGTCCAATCCCCCTGACACAGCAGGATCACATAAACCAAGTCAAACAGGAACACATCCAGGT
This sequence comes from Rhinopomastus cyanomelas, assembly GCA_013400115.1. Lineage (NCBI taxonomy): Eukaryota > Metazoa > Chordata > Aves > Bucerotiformes > Rhinopomastidae > Rhinopomastus > Rhinopomastus cyanomelas. The sequence continues at coordinate 4,579 of VXBP01004444.1, forward strand.
GGGCCTTGAACATCTCCAGTGAAGATGAACCAAGTTCCACAACCACCCTGGGCAGTCTGTTCCAGTGCTCCGTCACCCTCACCATGAAGAAGTTCCTTCTCAGGTTGATGTGGAACCTCCTATGTTCCAGCTTACAACCATTACCTCTCGACCTATCACTACATGACACCGAGAACAGCCCAGTTCCATCCTCCCGACACCCACCACTCAAATATTTGTAGACATTAATGAGGTCACCTCTCAGTCTCCTCTTCTCCAAGCTCAAGAGACACAGCTCCCTCAGCCTCTCCTCATAAGGGAGGTGCTCCACCTCCTTTATTATCTTTGTTGCCCTATGCTAAACTCTCTCCAGAAGCTCCACATTCCTGTAGAACTGNTTGATTGACCTTCGTCTTGTTTAACAACAGGGCCATGCTACGGTCCATTTCTATCCATGTGATTCCATTTGTGCCATCCTTTGTAATATACTTTATTGCAAAAATTATACTGTGCTCTCCCATACTTCCTAAACACGCATTTCAGGGATACTTAGGGGAGTATTAATGTTGTCTGCCTTACTGGTACCATTACTTGTTTTATAAATGTGGTTTGTTTTCCTTTTCAGTTTCTTGATCAAATTTCATGGGATTTCTTCCCCACCCCTCTCCACCCTGCCAAAAGATTGGAATTTAAATGCCCATTTTAAAGTGTTTTCAGTCTGTCCATTAACATGAGGAGTAAACCATCAGGTTTTCCTTTCAAAAGACATTTTTAGACCACTTTATTTTTGCCAGGTTGCTAATAAGTGCTGAAGTTCATGTGCTTAAAGGGAATATACCTTCAAACACTTGGATTAGGACCACAGACAATGCAGGGTGATGCATCAAGCAGGTACATCAAGATAAATGTTTATTGCTTGGGCAACTTCCATTTAAAAGTATTGTCTATATGTCTGAGATAATTTCCATTTCTTTGACACTGGTGAGAGCATTATCCCTTCAATGATGCTGCCTGCAGTTGGTTAGGTTTTCTCTGAACATTGGTGCTCTAAGTCCACACCACATGTCTGGAGAGTAAAAAGCATCTTTCTTGCCCATTTGGGAGTGTTTCTGTACAGGAAGATCCCTGCAGAAGACTAGTCACATCAGTGACTTTTCTATATTTTCCTAAAAGTCTTCTTCTGTGCTGGCACAAACCCTCCGTGTAGAATTTTTCCAGGCAGTTTGTAACTGAGGAAACAGTTTTAAGGACCTGCACGTCTAAAACTGCAATTTGAGCCCTTACCTGGGCGTGTTCGTAATCCATTTGTGAGAACCAAAAAGTGAGGAATAGTAATGGGAAACAAAACTAATACCTCCCTGGCTTTGTCTTATTTTAAAACAACATTCAGAAAGCATCCAGTGTAAATCAACATTCAAGTTGGTTGTGCTGGCTCTCAGGGAAAGCTTCTGTACACCTCACAAAAGCTGGTGGAAAGGTACCATTTGTATAGGTGTGAGCCACAGGACAAGCAATAACACGAATTGCTACTGCACTGTGATTTACAGCTCCATTAGATTCCACTATACAGTCATCTGAATGCGAAAAGAAAACTCAGACGAACAATGTGAAATGCTGGTATTGTAGGATATGTCCATCAAAATGCACTAATAATCTAGCATTAAATGGAATTTACACAGATATACAAGTCATATTTTAGACTATCAGCCTCAAATTGATGTTAAAACGGCAGCTGGTTACCAAGTAGAATGTATTGTGTTACCACAGGCATGTGAAGAATCACATATATGTGGCTTCTAAGTGCATTTTACCACCAATAACTATACATCAATAGTATTTTCACTTTGCACCTTCCCTGAGATGCTTTCACATTAGGGAACCCATAAATAATGAAGGTTTATGCTGAGCTATTTTACATCCATTTCTTACTGTTGTTTACATGTCCCACTACATATTGACTGATCTTTTATCACACAGAGGAGCAGTCTGGATCTTCAGTGAGCAGGTCTATTGGAAGCAAAATACTGAGTTTTCTATTAAGTGTATTTATTTATTGTTAATATTAATTAGCAATTCACTTCCTTAATAAGGATTTATTTTTTATTCCTATTTAATTCTTTATTTTACTCATGTTTTCTTCATTGAAAACAGCATGTGATTTTCTGGAGCCATTGAAAAGATTAAAGCACATCACACACTCTGTTAATATTCAGACTGCCTCCACATCAGTCTCCCTGTTTACTTAAGGCATAACATTTGACAGAATCACAGAACACTGGGGATTGGAAGGGACCTCAAAAGATCATCTAGTCCAATCTCTCTGCAGAGCAGGATCACCTGCCCTTAACTGGCAAATTGCTACCCATCAGAATGTTGCACCTTTACCATAAAGTAAGGTCGAAGGAATTGTTGTCTTAGAAATGCAACCCTACTCTCCCTGCTTTGACAGAAAATCTTCCTACACTTGAAATAATGGAAATGTAGTACTAAGAACTTCATTTAGTGCAGAGGCATCAGTTAAGTTCTAAAAGTAAAGGCTTCTTGGAAACCAGAGTGTTCAATATGAAACAAAAGCTATCAAAAAGCTTTTACACACAGGGCAAAATATGAAGTTTAATAACTGCACAAAGGCTGGTAAATCAGTGAGTAACTACTTATATTTTGCTTTTGGTGCTTGTGGTGGGTAAAATCCAAGCAAGCCAGGAAAGAGGCTTAACTCTTCTGAGAAGACATCCAGCATGTCCTCCCACTGTGATGGTCAAAAAGGCAGCAGAGGAGGAAGCAAGGAAAAGAATTATTTTTCTGATAGAAACTACCAACCTTGTGGGTACAGCACTGAATAATGACAGAAACCACCCCACCCTGATGGGCAAGTAAGAAGAGAAAGAGGAAAAGCCACTAATTTCTAAGTGACGGTACATTGAAGACAGTGAGTCAAAACTTGGAAATTGCCAATGGCATCCTGGAATGGATCACAAGGGGGTTGGTGAGGAGACTGAGAGGTTCTTCTCCCCCTCTACTCTGCACTGGTGAGACCACATGTGGAGTATTGTGTCCAGCTGTGGGCCCTTCAGTTCAAGAAGGACACAGAGCTGCTGGAGAGAGTCCAGTGCAGAGCAGTGAGGATGATGAAGGAAGTGGAGCACCTCCCTGATAAGGAAAGGCTGAGGGAGCTGGGTCTCTTTAGCTTGGAAAAGAAGAGACTGAGGGGTGACCTCATTAATGTTGACAAATATTTGAAGAGTGGGTGTCAGGAGGATGGAGCCAGGCTCTTCTCAGCGTCATCTAGTGATAGGATGAGGGCCAATGGTTGTAAGCTGAAACGTAGGAGGTTCCACATCAATATGAGAAGGAACTTCTTCCCAGTGAGGGTGACAGAGCACTGGAACTGGAACTGGAACTGGGGAGTTTGTGGAGTCTCTTTCTCTGGAAAAGTTTAAAACCCACCTGGATGTGTTCCTGTGTGACTTCGTGTAGGTGATCCTGTTGTGGCAGAGGGATAGAACTGGACAATAGTTCAAGGCCCATTCCAGTCCCCGATGTTCAGTGATTCCATGATTCTGGGAATTGAAAGCTACCTCCACATCAGAAACAGCCAAAAATCTGTCTGCTTTTAGGAGGATACATTGAACCAAGGTTTCTCTGATTGTTTCATTCTGTGAGTCTTCCCAGGACACAGAAGGATGAGGTTTCACAGAAACACAGAACATCAGGGATTGGAATGGACCTTGGAAGATCATCTAGTCTAATCACACCAACATAGCAGAATCACCTAGATCCAGTTGCACAGAAACAAACTCAGGTAGCTTTTAAACATCTCCAGAGAAGGAGACTCCATATGAAGCTTACACCCATTGCCCTTTGTCCTATGATTAGATGCCACTGAGCAGAGCCTGGCTCCATCCTTCTGAGATCCACGCTTCACATATTTATAAACATTAACGAGGTCACACCTCAGTACCTAAGTACTGACTTTTAATGAGATACCTTTATGCCTATCTGTCACTTGAAGAACAACTTACCCTAAAGTTTATGAGTTTTGAAATAAAAGACATATGAATCTGTTCTTCTGAGGTTACCTAAGGCTTGGATAGAAAGAATATTGCATGGGCTTATGAGTACAATAGGTTTGCTGAATGAATTGGTCCTGATCACTTTCTCAACAAGAAAATGTTGATATTATGCAAAGTGAACAGCTCGTTGTTCAGATGCTCAGAACGTTTTGGGACTTCAGAGAAAAAAAAACCAACAATTAATCCCTCGCTGCTCCTGTTTAAATGCCAAAATGTTCAGAGACAGAAATTGTCTTGGATTGCTTCCAACATAAAGTATAAAACTGCCTAAGGAGAGGCATGTAAATGCAGTGAGGGAAGATGGCATCATTTTTTTCCCTATGAACTGACAAAATGGCCTTTGGGACTGCATTCAAGCCCTCGAATATATCTATCACAATAAACTGATTCCTACTCAAATCACATCTGCCTCTGTAAATGGATTATGGCCCATTTCTTGAAAAAATGTTTATTTTTTTTTCTTCAACAAATAATAACTGTAAAGCAAGAGATCACCATAGAACCCAAGTTTTCTTAGTTCCTGTCCTTTCAAAGAGACCAAGAATGTCCATTTAAGTGAAAGAATTTCCTCCCGAGTACAGTTGTTCCTGAATGCCCTCAATTATCACCCTACAAGTAAACTCAGGACTGCAGAGACAGTAGGAAAATTGATAACATATATCCAGTGCACTCAAATCTTCATGAAATCTACCAGGTTTCAGCATGTGAAATTAAAATGTGGGTTCTTTGAGGCATCCTGCACTTCTGTCAGCCATGGCAGAAATTTCTTTGTGACAAGGGTCCAATTTCTCTGTCTGAAACAGGACAGGAAAATATAGCAGATGTTTTGTTAATAGAATTAAGACAAGGAGATACACAGCTAGAGATTTAAATAATTTGTCTCTTATTTTTAATGACACGCTTGTGAGTTATTTGCATCACGTACTTGTAATTAGAGAGCAGAACAGATGGCAGATGTTCAGTTAAAAAAATAAAGAAAATATTTATTTTCAAAAAGAGCGATGCCAAGGATTTGTTTACTATATGTGAAAGGTGTTTCTCCTTTCCCTATATAAGTGAAGTGATGCTCCACTGATATTAAATGGGAATGGACTGAGACCTAAGGGTGAGCCTTCACTTGAGACTGTGCATTTTGTGAACCCATTCCAGAGTGATTTGCAAGCATTGCACGTACTATTTTGTTATTTTCTGATGAAAAGGAGTTCACAGTGACAAATGCATTTCTGATCAAAAGTATAGCAACTACTCATCAAGGACATGGTTTGAAAGGAGCAAACAGTTTTCTGGTCAGAAACCACACGGTTCATTGATTTAACATCGAACTGTAGTTGCTCTGAGGTTTCTCAAGTTGCTTGTTGCAAGGTGAAGGAAATCCAAGCAGTTGTGAGAAAAAGGCTGACCAAGGAAGACTGTATTGTTTGACCCATACAAGCTCTTTGCTTTTGCTAGCAAGTGCTGTGTTGAAAATGTGAAAATTCAGAAAAAACATACCACAGTGGCTATTGCTATAAAGTTCTAGAGATGTGGAATATTGCAGACCAGACTATAAACATATTACAGTGTCATGTGTGTGCTGACAAGTATATAAGAGAAAGGAGAAGTATTAAGCAAAACAAAACTTAGAAAAGTAATTACTGCATTCTTCAAATATCAGGAACACCCTTACAGTTAGGGCTGTGCTGCTGTTCAGCAAGACCTGGACAGGCTGGAGAGCTGGGCAGGGAGAAATTTAATGCACTGTAAACAAGGACAGTGTAAAGTATTGCATTTGGGCAAGAATACCCTAGATACCAGAATAGGTTGGGGAGTGACCTGTTGGAGAGCAGTGCAGGAGAAGGGGACCTGGGGTCCTGCTGGACAGCAGTGTGCTTTTGTGGCCAAGAAGGCAAACAGCATCCTGGGGTGGATCACAAGGAGAGTGGTTAGCAAATCAAGAGACATTCTCTCCCATGTCTACTGTGCTCTGGTGAGACCACATCTGGAATATTGTTTGCAGTTCTGGGCCTCTCAGTTCAAGAGGGACACAGATNGTAAACAAGGACAGTGTAAAGTATTGCATTTGGGCAAGAATACCCTAGATACCAGAATAGGTTGGGGAGTGACCTGTTGGAGAGCAGTGCAGGAGAAGGGGACCTGGGGTCCTGCTGGACAGCAGTGTGCTTTTGTGGCCAAGAAGGCAAACAGCATCCTGGGGTGGATCACAAGGAGAGTGGTTAGCAAATCAAGAGACATTCTCTCCCATGTCTACTGTGCTCTGGTGAGACCACATCTGGAATATTGTTTGCAGTTCTGGGCCTCTCAGTTCAAGAGGGACACAGATCTGCTTGAGACAGTCCAGTGCAGAGCAACGAAGATGATGAAGGGAGTCAAAAACCTCCCTGATGGGGAAAGGCTGAGGGAGCTGGGTCTCTTTAGCTTGGAATAAAAGGAGACTGAGAGTTGATCCCATTAATGTTTACAAATACGTGAGGGGTATATGTCAGGAGGATGGAGCCAGGCTCTACTCAGTGTCATCTAGTGATAGGACAAGGGGCAATGGTTGTAAGCTGGAACATAGGAGATTACACATCAATATGGGAAGGAACTTCTTCCCAGTGAGGGTGACAGAGCACTGGAACAGCCTGCCCAGGGGGTTGTGGAGTCTCCTTCTCTGGAGAAGTTTAAAACCCACCTGGATGTGTTCCTGTGTGACTTGGTGTAGGTGATCCCGCTGTGTCAGGGGGATTTCACTAGATGATCTTTTGAGGTCCCTTCCCATCCCTAATGATTCTATGATTTGGAGCTAACTTCCAAAACTGAGCAGAACCTAGTCATCTATCCACAGAGCAGATTAAAACATCATATCTTAAATTTGTGTGCCTATATTCTCTTTGCTTGAGTTTGAGGGTTTTTTTCTATATCTTTCACCTCTTACACCTAAGAACACTACCTAAGTTCATATTATGAGCAGAAATCTAATGACACATGTTTTGGTGCATGTTTTCCCCTCTCTCTTCTGTCCACTTTATTGCAGGAGTATATTTTTACAGATGAATTAAATATAACTCTAGTTATAATAAATAAAGGTGTAGAGGTGGATAGGGTGTCATAATTTATGATAAAGTTTTGCCTCCAAAGGAATATAAATAGTTGTTGAACAAAGGGGCTTCAACTGTGAATTAGACTATAAATTCACTGAACTAGATGGACTAGACGACCTCTAGAAGTCTCTTCTAGGCTAGAAAATTCTATGAGTCTATGAATTACTAGTTTGCCAGATGTAAAATTAAAATAAGTTATTTCCTTCATTCACTGCATTGTCCAAGATCTACTCAACATGAAAATCCAGAGTCCTCAAAATGAGTTTCTGACACATGTCCAAATTAAGTTTCATTTGTAGGTGCAACACTTGTGTGCTGCAAGATGTGAGAGATAACCATCTCTGCTATAACGTAATAAATCAGGTTTCCTTCTTTTTAGATTTGGAGGGAAACATAAAGATAAGATGAATTGCAAAATTAATTATTTTCACCGAGTAGCACCTATCTTCCAGTATCAATCAATAAATAAATAAATACGCAAACACATGCCCTGGAGTTTAAGGCCACTTTTATAATGAGCTGCTTGTATTGATTTGCACTTGTTTATAGACAAAATGTTCTCTGATCATACACAGACACCTTGTTCTGAATCCCAGGTGCACTCACCACCAACTTCTACCAACACCTGGCAAGTACCTTCCCATCACTATTCTGACACAAAGGGCTGTGCAAACTCCTTTAATCTGCTGTGTCAAAATTAGCCCAGATAGAGTGAATTTCCTTTGCTGTTGCTTTTGAGCTGGCATGAAGAATTCATAGGATCCCCTCCAGCTGGCAAAATGGTGGGGACAGCGAAGTCCACCAGAATGGCAATAACAAGCAGTCTGGGGACAGATACACATACAGATACACCAGCTGTTTGCTGAGTAAACAAATTAATTCCAGAGATGTTGCTGAAGAGAGAGGATGCTGTTAATCCATTGCAATCCTGGCTGGATTTCAACACTGGTATTCAAGGTAGAAAAAAATAATCAGCATTCTTAATCTTGCCTGAATATTCATCTCCCCCAGCACATCTCAGAAACTAGCAGGCTATACTCTATAGTGCATTTGCAGAGAGCCTTTTCAGAGCAAGGTGCATTTGGCACTATATATACATGAAAATAATCAGAAATCAATATCCATACTAGTTTTTCTTCATAAGTGGCATCCTGCCAGTAAGCTCCTGCAGTAATAAGGTAGGAAAGCCAATACGGTTACATGTGACACCTTGACTCTTGTTACTTCTCAGCATTTTATCTCATTAAAACTCATCATCTATGCCAGGAGATGCTGCTGCATCACATCCAGAGATGGGGGGGAAAAAAAAGAAGAAGAAAAAAAATAGATACTACTCTTTCTCCATTGTGTAGCATGTGACAACATTTGGTAGTGTCAACACCAGTGATGGGGAGCATCTTCTCATCCTCTGCTTGCCCCAGCTCACCAGATAGCTCTGATTTGGATAGGGAGACAGAGCGGAGTGCCTCCTTTGCTGGGATACGTAAAAAGAGGTGTCTTATCCATTACACTGTGGCCACCAATTCTGCATGGACTGCATCCTTCATCGGGCAGAGACCAGAGCAGAGTGCCCACTCTGCAGAAACCCTTTAAAGAAGATCAAGTTTTCTGTGCAGTCTTAAGACAATTATACAGAAAGTGTCATCTCAAACAACAGAGATGCCAACAGTCAGACAGGAAGAGCACACAGTACCCTGGCTGAAAACAGCTCCGATCAGGATTTAGCATCTAGGTTTTTTCCACTGGGATCTGTATCCCCAGCTGAGCAGGATGCTGTAGGGACAGAAGCTGTGAGTGGCCTCCTACCACACACCTAGGCAGGACTTTTCTGAAAAAATCAGACTATCCTCAATCCCATGCTGCTCTGGCTACACCAAGCACTGGAAGACATACATGGGGCCCGGTGCTGGCAGGCAAATTGGGCAGAGACTGTAGACCTATATGTGCTGTGCTGCTGTGGTCTAGAGGAGCATGTCACAATGCAGACGCTGCAGCCTGCCCTCAGGGGATCTACAGCATAGCTGGTCTGTGGCACTATGAGAGTGGTGAAAGCCTGGAATGGGTTGCCCAGGGAGGTGGTTGGGGCCCCATCCCTAGACTTGTTTAAGGCCAGGCTGGATGAGGCTCTGGCCAACCTGGTCCGGACTCTGGCCAGCCTGGTCTAGGGTGGGGTGTCCCTGTCCATGGTGGGGGTTTGGAACTGGGTGATCAGGTGGTCCCTTCCAACAGTGAGTAATTCTGATTCCATAACTTCTCCAGTGAAGTGATCCTGCTATGGCAGGGGGATTGGACTAGATGATCTTTTGGAGTGCAGCATCATGGCCTGGAGGCTTCTGTGCTCCCACACAGAAGAGAATGAGATACCTGCAGCCACTGCCAGACGCAGCAGTTCTTGTGCTTCTGACCAGGACAGGGACCACTAGGGGAACCACAATGTCCCCCTCAAAGAGATCTCCAGGCCTCTAGGAATTGCCTCAGCCCTTCAAGAGGTTGAAGAACACCTTGAGGAGTTCCTAACTGCACTTCAGAATTAATTAAAATATAGCAGTGGTTTAATTCCTTATCTTGATGGAAGGGTGTTTACCACGAGCCATGAAGATTGTCTTCTCCTCTGTAGGTTCATTTCTTATTATATAAAATTTTTATTCAAAACTAAGCAGATTAATGATGGTTTTCTGGGCACATTCTCCACTAGGTTCTCAAATTCTCTTTCATTAAGGAAAGGCTTAGAAAGTACAAATGTCTCTCAAAGAGCTGTGCCAAAAACTGGGCTACTTAAGCTATCAACAATGAAATTTAAGTTCATACTTCAGCTGATACTGCGCTGCAGCACTGTACCAAGGCTGGACTTTGGTGTGCTGAGGCTGCTCTCAGGTACCAGTCAAATCATTAATTCCCTGGGCACCTGGGGAGTGCCTGGTCAGTCAGCTGCAGGGTGACATGCTGGACCAGCTGCAGATGGTAGACCAGTGAAGAACAAGGCACTGAGCCACTGAGCCCACATCACAACTAACAGATTGCTGTGGGTGCCTTCCAGGTTGGAACTTCCAACTGTCCCACACAGTGTTCCAGGTAGCTCTTGCACCACCCACCTGTCTGTATGTTGCAGTTTGAGAACTGCTAGAACCTGTAGAAGTGCTTTCATGAGGAAGAAAAGTTTTGTTGTGTTCTGGGGGACCTGCTCCCAGTTACACAGGTCTCAGGACCCTTCCCCAGAAGCGTCTGTCCTGGGACCTGCCCCTGAAAGGCGGGCTGGGGGAGCCTATAAAAAACTGGGGCAGGGTCTTTGTTTCACGCCTTTTTTCGTGGGCTGTGGCCCTGAAGGGAGCGCCCCCCCCACCACCCCGGGAACGGGTGTTGGGGGGGTGAGAACTGCAGCTCCAGGGTGGGAACTGCTGTTCCGGGGTGCAGCGGCTCCCTAAGCAGCCGCGACCTGCCACGGCTTCCGAACTAGCCCCAGCCCTGGCCTGAACCCACCGCCGGCGGGCACCTGCCGCCGCGGGGTCTGGAAGTGACCCCGGCAGCAACTTTCACGCGGCCCCGGACCTAAGAAGTA
>VXBP01004444.1:15706-56253 GCA_013400115.1 Rhinopomastus cyanomelas
TTGAGCTGGAGAAGCCACGCTGAAATGCACGCGGCTGCACCGAGGGATGCAGGTGTGGGCGCTGAGAAACTCAGGCCATCCCGGACTGACATGCTATCCTTCCCAGGTCTCTAAATTGGAAGAAGATCCAAGGCCCAAACTGGAGTGGTTTACCATTCTATTTCCTCAGGTTCTGTGAGGGCATTAATGACACAGTTTGTATGCACCGACTTGCATAACCTTTTCTGTGTATTGCTAGTGTTAATAAACCTTTCTGGAGTTTCCCTAAGCCATCAGTTGTCTGGTGAATTTTATCCGAGATGCCACTGAGACCTCACTGCTTTGCTTTCCTTTCTTTGATATTGAATTGTGGTCCTGAACCCACCACACTGTATAACCTTGTTGATGCCTGGGAGACACTCATGCAGCTCCTGCTGCAGAAGTCATCAACTGGACTAGATGTCATCATTGGACTAGATGATCTTTCGAGGTCCCTTCCAATCCCTAATAATTCTATGCCTCTGTGCTTGCTGCTCAGACATTTAAATCTAGACAACAGAAACTTTCTGCATGTGCAGAGATAATCTTGCAGGGTGATATTTTGTAGGTGAAAACAAAGCCAATGAAGGATATGCCTGTGCTGGTGAAGCCACATGCGGCTATAAATGTCTGGGTTATAAGAACTGAGCAAAACACCAGATGAAGGAGGTTGTCCTGGCTCAGCTCGAGATATCACCAAGAGCGCTTGTGACAGAGACTCCCATTATCTTTTGTGTAGCAACTAACCACCCTCTCTGAGGCATAAATTCCCCACACAAACACTAACTGTTGCCCAAAACCCTATAATTAATGGTGGCTTTTAACAAACGTTGGGTGTTTAACAAATCGTATGTGTCTTCACAAGCTTATGAGCAGGATACTGTCATTTTTTTGGTGTCAGCGTGAAGGCACTCATGAAGCATCTGCCACAAAGGCTGTCCTTCTTCTGGCAATGTTGGGCTGTACTTTGTGTTATTTTGGGGCAGCTTAGAATGAAAACACATTTGTCTTTCTGGACAGCTAGTCTAAAAATCCTAAAAGTGTACATTAACAGTAACACCAGAGATTTGTTATCTCTGCCGAAAATGTCAGGCTGTCTTTGCATCTCTTTTGTTCCAACCATTTGTGGAAACTTTGTCTTATTTTTGTTAAGTTATACTGAAAATAAGCTCCTTGGGGCAGGGACTTATGTGGGCAAGGTAGACCCTTTGTTAGTTTGGCTGTTTTTTCTAATTTATTAGGGCAAATTTGCTGTTATGTTACACTCTGGAGACACAGCTAACAGTAACTGAAAAGGGAAAGACAGGTAAAACAACTTTGCTGATGCCCAACAAAGATTCAATTTACTTTTTTTTCTTAATTAACAGGCAAATGCAACTAACACATGTTTTTAAATTCTTGTAGAGCTTTTTTTGTAGAAGCTGGAACAAGGGCAATGCTGCAAAAAAACCATTCTAAAGTCTAAACAGACCTACTCTTCAAAGTGGTAAATGTAGAAAGCTGCTTTCATCTATTTTGCAAATTGGGCTGTAAATTAATCCATTTATTAATCCATCCATTTTGCAAATAGCTACATTTACCTATCGTGAAATTATTTGGAGCTCTCGCATCTTGCAATAATGTGGTCTGGAAAATAAGTGGAAAAGAGTACAGAAAGGTTTCACACAACACTGAATGTCTGGGACAGCGTAAACAGAGATTCACTGTTCACTCTCTCTTTAAGTAGAGGAGCTCAGGGACACCAAATGATTTCAAGAGGTGATAGATGCAAAATACATTCCCTAAGTGCTTTTTCAATATTTTATGATTACTCAGTGAAACATCTTGCATCACCAGTTGTGAATGCACTTTTCGCTAGCAAGTGACTAAGCAAATTAATGAGAGGAACATTCATTGACTGTTGTTATCTACAGTCACACAGCTATCAGCTCAGACAATTCACTTGGAGCCTGGAAGGGCTGTCAGAGAGATATTGTTGCATGTTTTTCTCCTTTGCCTTGCTCTGATATTTTCTATCTTGGGCTCTCACCTTTGGGAAGTGGAAACTGAAAATGGGACTCAGCAGTCCCTTGGTCCCATTCAGTGCAGCAGTGTTTATGTTTTTGCCTCTTTCCCTGCTTGCCAATTTCAGCAATGTTTACATGATTTTCGATCAGAGCCATCTCTGTCATGAGCTACTGAAATTATTTAAAGGAATTATTTCCAAAAATGACCCTTTTGAAGTATAACAGCATTACTAGTCTATTTCTGGAAAGCACTAGCGTGGTAGAAAAGGTCAGAAGGAAGCCCGTTTTCTGTAAAAATTTCTGTAGAACTCATTCTAGATTCTAGGATATATGTAGAAAGAAATTGATGATAGCAGTAAGTGCCAATTCCTGTTTTCCTTCAGACCAAGCACAGATAAAAGGGTTTCTTTCGGAAACAATAGATACTGTAAGACAGCCAAGTACTATTCCTGTTTCTTTTAAACATTTGCAAAGCTTTCATATAGTTACTTAAACTGAGATGCAAATAGAAAGAAACATGTCCCTGGTTGAATTCTACTGTCTTAACTGTTCAGACTGAATTCAAAGCAGCAGGTTAGGTTATCAGAGAATGAAGAGGTGCCTGTCTTTGAGAAGACTTCACAGAAGTCATCAAGCCAGATGAGGATACCATTTCAGCTCTTCATTTGTGACTTACTCTAAAAAAAAGTTATTAAATAGAGAATAATTTATTTGGAAACATGGCTAGAGATTAAGGGTCTCATTTTGGACAGTACTTGAGTGTGAACAATTTCATAATGCTGTTAAAAATTAACCACAAATTACCCATTAGACTAGAAGCCAGCTGATATGTTTCTGAACTTATCAACCTATTTGAAGGTTAAATTTGCAGAAGATGCAAAATTAAGCATGAGTGTCGATCTGCTGGAGGGTAGGGCTGCACTGCAGAGGGATTTGGACAGGCTGAAGCGATGGGCTGAGGCCAATGGGATGAGGTTTAACAAAGCCGAGTGCCGGGTCATGCACTTTGGTTACAACAACTCCCAGCCATGCTACAGGTTTGGGGAAGAGTGGGTGGAGAGCTGTCTGGTGGAAAAGGACGTGGGGGTGTTGGTTAACAGCTGGCTGAACATGAGCCAGCAGTGTGCCCAGGTGGCCAAGAAAGTCAACAGCCTCTTGGTCTAGATCAGGGATAGTGTAACCAACAGGAGTAGGGAGGTTATCCTGTCCCAGTACTCTGCGCTTCTGAGACCAAATCTTGAGTACTGAGCCCAGTTTTGGGCATCACAGTGTAAGAAGGACATTGAGGTGTTGGAGTGGATCCAGAGAAGGGCAACGAGGCTAGTGAGGGGTCTGGAATACAGGGCCTATGAAGACTAGCTGAGAGAACTGGTGTTATTTAGTCTAGAGAAGAGGAGGCTGAGAGGAGACTTTATTGTTCTCTACAGCTACCTCAAAGGACGTTGTAGCAAGGCTGGTGCTGGTCTCTTCTCCCAAATTACTAACGATAGGATGAGAGGAAATGACCTCAAGTTGTTTCAAGGTTTATATTGGATCTTAGGAAGAAATTATTTACTGAGAGTGGTTGGGCGCTGGAACAGGCTGCCCGGGAAGGTGGTGATCACCATCCCTGGAGGTGTTTAAAAAATGGGTGCCTAGAGAACTTGAGACCATGATCTAGTGGGTAGAGAGATGTGAGGATGAACAGGACTTGATGATCCTGGAGTTCCTTTCCAACTATAATGACTCAATGATCCTATGATTCTTGTTAATTGTGAGACATAAAGATGTAAGGGACAAGCTCGTGAGTAAACCAGGCAAATTTTAGAATAAATTACTCTCTGATGACCTGACAGAGTTTACAAATTCACACCTGGACTGCACATTTTTGAAAGTGGGTGAAGGATCAAGGACTGTGTGCCTCTTCATTTGATTAACAGCATCTCTGCTTTCATAAAGCACAGTTCCTGAAGGTGTAGAAATAATAATTAATGCTGGCAAGTGTATCAAGGTTCCCTTTTGTGATTGTTTTTAGCAGGCTGGTCTTAAATGTTATTTTGAAAAAGAAAAAAGAGTCACAGAAAATTGAGGGTGTATTCAGGCAGCCTGGGTTACCTTGACAGAATTCATACTCATTTACAGCTTCTCATTTTACTGGTACTTCTTTTTTTTTTTTTTTTTTTTTTGTGAGGAAAAACAAGTAATTAATTAACACAAGGCTGTAAAAGCACCTAATTGCATTTTGAATGAGCCTAAGCACACGGTGGCTTTTTCTAAAATTGCTAGATATTGACACCTTGTTCGGAAAAGGGGATAAGCCAAAAATACATGTTATTGCAAATTAACTAGTGCAACATAAAAGTCAGTGCCCTATCAGTGTAGATATTTCTGCTAGCCAGCTAAAACATAACTTGGTGAGGCTGATTCTGAATGTGAAAATCCTCTCACACCAATGAAGTTTCAGCTGGAAGAAAGTGGAGCTAACACAGTTCCTGGTAGACCATCAAGGTGGCTAAGTGATCTCCTTCACACTGTGCAAAACCAGCCAAGATGTTCCCACCTGTTTCATGATGATGAGCTCTAAGCTTTTCACCTTTTCAGAATGACAGGACTCCACATCTTCTGACAAAGACCGTTCTGGTCATAAAATATGTGGAAGAGGGCAAGAAGTAACTAGACCCATCTTTTCCTCTACAGTTCTTCAAGCAACAGAACTGGTTGGATAGAAATGGAGATCAGGGAGGTAAGGTTGAAAGAAACAATTGGGTTACACTGCCATTCCAGGAAAATGTGTGGTGCTGAAAAGTGGTTGTCATGCTTACAACCACAGCTGTCATCATTCATGTTTTGCTGAAAATGCTAAACTGCAAGAAAAGGAAACTGTTCTAAATTAAAATTGATGTTTCAATTCCCCTTTGCTTCTCCTGACAAGAAAGACCAAAAGTTCTGAGCTCTCAGGGGATAGATCCATGACACTGGCTGTGAATATTCCCTTGAAGGTTAAAACACAATTTCTATGGTTGTCAAAGTTTTGTTCCTGAAAATCATGTGCACTCAAAGCATTTGGCTTTGGCAGCACCAGTAAATCCATCTGCAGAGCCTGCAAGAGGCAGGTTTGCCTACTACATGTACATACCACTTCTCCTGGATTTAGACACCATGTCTGTCCTGCAGACTGTCAGAGAAAGAAAGGATCTGCTAATGAGAGCTGCTACTTCACTGTTATTTCAGAGAACAATTTGAAAAATGTAATGTAGAAATTCCACTGTAAAACTTATTCTGCATAGTGGAAACTTTTCTCTGTATAAGAATCTACATATAATTTCAATAAGCACACCCAATATTAAATTAATAGGAAAGCAAAGAATAGCAGCCAGCCAGTTGCAACCCTCAACAAGAAATGCAACTGAAAAAATGGTTAAAGGGAAATTTTCCCTTATACAGCTGATAGCAAAACTGTTTTTTTCAGTGGAAGGCAGTAAAGCTTATTTTTTGAAAATACAGCTCCTAAGGGGCACAGAATGTTCCCAGATTTTATAGACATCTCGGATCCTGATGCAGCCTGGGAGATTACCATTACTTTCCTAACACATTTCCTTAGTTCCAAGAAATGGTTCTGAAAATTCAGAATTTTATTTTCAGCAAGACAGCAATCCCATTTATCTTGCTGCCTTGTCTTTGATCTTTACGGACTAATCCTGTCACTGTAGACTCAAGGACAAATGTGCTACAGTTTTTGTGTGGTCAGACTGCTGTAAGGACAGAGTTGTACTGCTCCTTTCATGTAACTGTAGCCTCTGGTTCCAAATGCTCACACTCCTTCCTTGAATGCCATCCAACACAGACAAAAAAACCTTCAAATGATAATGGTATTCTCTTAGCTACTTCTTCACATATATTCATGTGCACACAAAGCTCATTCTGAAAACACCAGTTTTGAATCTAATGGCAGTGCCATTAGATTCCTTTCTTTTTCACTTTTTCTCTCTGCACTTTAATGAGTAAGTGACACCATCCTGACTGTGTGAAACAACTGACAGTCTGACTGTCATTTCAGGCTCTTTACAAATTAGAGCAGCTACGTTCATATCAATTAAATGACTTCATGGGTTTGGATATATTTTTCCCTCTCTTTGTCATGATTACATAACATCTCTTTTGTTGTTTTTGTAATGAAGCACTTAAGCAGTTAATGTGAAAAATGTTTCAGTTGCTTTGCACACCGTCTACAGAAGTACTGATTTAAGACTGCATTCATCTTAAATATATAAAAAAAAATAGACTTCAAAAAGGACACAAAACTGTTGGAGCAACAAAGATGATGGAGTAAAACACCTCCCTTTTGAGGAAAGGCTGAAGGAGCTGGGTCTCTTGAGATTGGAGAAAAGGAGACTGAGAGGTGATCTCATTAATGTTTATAAATATGTGAAGGGTGAGTGTCAGAAGGATGGAGCCAGGCTCTTCTCAGTGTCATGTAGTGATAGGACAAGGGTCAGTGGTTGTAAGCTGGAACATAGGAGGTTCTAAAAAATGTGAGAAGGAACTTCTTCCCAGTGAGGATGAGCACTGGCTTCCCAAGGGGGTTCTGGAATCTCCTTCTGTGGAGATACTGAAAACCCACCTGGTTATATTCCTGTGTAACTTCATGTAGGTGATCGTGCTCGGGCAGAGGGGTAGGACTGGATGATCTTTCAAGGTCCCTTCTGATCTCTAATATTCTGTGACTCTGTGAACCTGTGAGAAATAAAACCAGTGCAAACACATTCCTGATATCACTTAAAGCTGGTTGATTTAAGCTTCATCAATCATCAATGCATGATGGCTAATTAACATCCTCCCTTAGTCCATTAATGGCATTTTTATGAACCTTGATTTCTCATCATGGTCTTGGTAGGAACCTGTTCTCCACTGCAAGGGGTTTTAACATTTTACAGCAGCCTAACATTCCTTACCAACACAATTCTACTCCAGTTCAACAGTTTTCTGGTTTACAGCACCACAATAGCAGAAGGAATTTATGTCTCTGAAGCCTTTAAAAATATTCAGAAAACCCACAGGGAAACACAAGACAATTTTTGTTTCAGGCATTGATACAAAATGGGATAATCTTTAGTGGAAATTTAATGAACCCATTCTTCATTAAAGACAAAGCAAAGGATCTCAGTATATTATTAAGCAGAAATTATTTCTTTTGCATCTGTTATCTGTCATTAAAAGCACAATAACATGTACAAAAATGAGTGATAAACAGATAAAACCAACAGACATTTTCAATGAGAATGTTTAATAATTTGTAAAATAACAAACCAGCAAATTAATAATTTTACTCTAGGATGTGTCCCATATTCAAAAATATGAAGGAAATCTTGTCTGTATTTTACGTAAACAAACTTCAAGAGACTTTGGTTTGGTGATAACTCATCAAAGTTTTGAATGTGCTATCAAGTCTGACAATTCAACTACCCAGTACATGTCAGGTGGCTGGCAAACGAAGCAGCAATAGAGTTATTCTACAAAAGTGCTGATGAAGATCTACTGAGGCATAATATGTTCTCCTTCTGTGGTGGTGGAGGCATTATGGACAGCAACACAGCATCCTCTGTGTTAAAGCTAGAGTCTAACATTCTGTAGTTAAAGTTCTTCTAACAATAGGATATGTTCTTATCTATGCTCCAATGTACAGAGTGGGAACAGGGGTGACATCTTTTGGTTTCATACTAGGAGCATCAGCTAAAGCCTAGTAACAGATTTGATCTTATCTAGTTAAATTGCCTGGAAGTTGACACAAAGCTGCCTGATGTGAGCCCACCAGCTGCCCTTTCCTGCTCACTCTCTAGGGATGGCGAGGACGATGGAAATTTCTCAACTCTCATGTTAATGAGACTGTTTCTGGGTGCTACTGGCTCTGACAGCTTGGTGCAGGAGGGTCAGGTTAGTTAGTGCTGACCCAGCAGGAGACGGCATACCTGCCTGTCAGGATGTATCCTCTTCTAGCTCAGATCTTAGGGTTTTCCTCCAGTACAATGTGTCAGATAAGGCTGTGCTTAATTACTGAGTGGTGCTCAGTAATTTTAGACAGTCAATCTTAAAAACAGTTTTCAAGGGTTTTAAGGATTTTAAGGTTTTCAGAAAAAAATACTACTTATTAGAACTGAAACTGCTTGGTTCACTCTGTTTTTTAAAATTAGTTAGTGCTGTTTTCGAAGTCAAGACAAAGCTCCAGATGAATGTGAAATGAGCAGTGGACATTATTTAACAGTACATTGCGCTGTGATACATCAACTTGCTCTTGAAGGCAAGAGTCCTAAATATATCATAGAATCATAGAATCATTAAGGATTGGAAGTGACCTTGAAAGATCATCTAGTCCAATCCCCCTGCCACAGCAGGATCACCTAGACCAAGTCACACAGGAACATATCCAGGTGGGTTTTAAACATCTTCAGGGAAGGAGACTCCACAACCTCCTTGGGCAGCCCGTTCCAGTGCTGTTACCATCACTGTGAATATATGCACTATCAGTTTTGTGACTGATTCTTACAAAATCAGATAAATGCTCCTGTGTTTGTAAATAAGTCAAGAAAAACAAGAAACATAAATACAAAATTGTTGCCAAACATGAGGCTTTTGGAGAAGCAGAATTTTCACTATATATCTTGAATGAATATTCAAGACTCTGAAAGTCAGTGGCTTTCAGTGTGCGAGGCCACTGATAACCATTTCATTGGCTTAGCTGGCAAAAGCTGCACTTGAAGTGAAAAGCAACAGATGGCCAGTTTGTCAGCCTGCAAAGAATCCATCACAGGCTTGTCTACTCCTGGTGACTGATGAACTCAAATGTGTTGTTTACAGAGAAGCAAAGTAGTCGCTCATGTTCAGACAGGAGGAGTGAGTAGTGGAGATAAAATGTTAGAGCATGACATCTGACAGGGAATGTGCTCCAGTTCCCCTTTGCTATCAATCCACTTACAATCCTTATCTGTATATATACAACTCTTATTTATTTTTTTGTAATGCAGTAATTGAGAACAAATTAACTTAAAATATTTGAAAAAGGCGAATGCAGTTTGCAAGTGAAAAAACTTTTAAAGCCATGCACCTGACCCAGGTATTGTAGCTATGGAACAGATCTAAACAATGAATTGCACTGTGTGGGACAAACTTCAACAAACATTTCTGAATAAAAGCCCTAAGAATCAGGTTGGGAATTTTAGACTTATCTCTCCAATCTTGCCTGAATTAAGACACTTCCCCCTTGGCCAGGACATTGGCCAAGGTAAATTTTCTGCAATTGGGGGCCCTTACTTGGAAAGATGAGTGAATATTTAGGATGCTGTATGTTTGTAACCACAGGTGATTAACTAATGCATGTATAAGATTTTGGGTTGGTACAGTGTATTCTTGTTTTTAAGTTGAAATAGAGCACTTTTCTGCTGTATATGTGAAAAACCATTAATAGTGTTATATTAAACCTCTCAGCAGAGTACAAATGTGTTGTTATTAGCTCGAGCCTTGCACTTAAAGCTGCTAGTGTAGCTCAAATGAGTCATCTGCTTGAACCTTGCAGACTGGTCTCTTCATCGCACAAATAATTAGGCTCACATCAAGAATCTTCCACTTAGTTTAGTTAATTCTTTCTTATACAACTATTCTCTCAGTGCAGCCACATTGCAGAAAAGCATGCCAGATCTTCCCCCTTGTTTAGTCATGCTGGCATCTCTTGCCTCATTAGAGCAGAGAACATTCTGCTTTTGTACTAATGAAGTATCTGTCTCTTTCTTGCAGTAAAACCTTCCCACACTCATGTTAGAATAAGAAAGGTGATCTGATTCATAGCATAAGCACAAAGCATCTAAAGAAACCTCTGGATTTGATTTGGAATGACCTGATCTGAAAGGCATAAAAAGTAAGATTAAAATAAGATGAACAAAAAAAAAAGAGTATGAAAGAGAAAAAAATATGAAAGGAAGTTAAAATTCTGTAAGAAGCTTGTCAAGATGAATTGCTTCTTGGGCTGTTTTAAGCATGCTTGAACTGAGGAAAAGTGACTCTGCACATGCACATATACCCTCTGCTCCTTCATAACTTCCTAAAGAGGGGATTCAGCCATCTAATAGTAAAGAAGAATTACCTGTCTTCTGCAAGATCTACAGCAATACAGACAAACAACGTTAAACAGGCCCTGGTTTTCCCTTGCTGCTTTGTGGACCAGTCTTGGATGCTGAGCACAAAGACTTGGCTTCTCCATTGCTTCCCTCTGTGGTCTACAGCATGGGCTGATAGCATCTCTTGCCAAATACTATGAAGTGTAACTGAGAGGCCGCATGGCATCTGTTTTATTATGAATACTTGCCATTACCTCTAAAGATAGAAAAATACGGCCAGATCTTTTTCACAGTTTATTTCTGTTCATGCTAACATGAGTAATAGGAAAACTTGCCTGTCTGTGTTCAACAAGGATGCTGTAACCATGGCAGTGGAAGTGAGGGACAAACTCAAAGGAATTTCTTGGGTCAGGCAATCAAATCCTATAAACCCAAGTATAAATTACATCAAGGTCCGTCCTGCTGCCGCTGAGTTTTCTCACCTCTAGTAAGAAAGCTATTCCATTACCTTTTTTCTCTCATAATTAGAAATCATCTTCCAAATTGCAGCCTAAGCTCCTTAAGAGCCAGTTGATAACCATTTGTTCTGCAGCCAACACTGCTCTTCAGTTTGATCATAGTACTGTCCTCCCTCCTTGTTGGAGCAGGCAACTAATTAACATCTCAATAGAAGATTTTGGTAATGTGCAGAGATCACCAAATCTCTTCAGGCTGAACCTAAGGTACCCACTTATTTTCTACAGACTCTTTGTGGCCTGAATTCACTCATTTATTGTGTTCTGGTAGCTACCCTTTCTGATCAGTAATGCTTTCTGTGATATTCTTCTGCCTAGAGGTATGAAGAGATAGGGTGTCCTGGTTTGAGGGTTAAAGGCGGAACCCTCCAGAACAGATTGTTAGATTCCCCTCCCACCAATACAGGAAGGGAATATAAACAGGTTTGAAAATGTCAACAAGTTGTAATTTTATTCAAAACGAAGTAAATTCAAAAGAGGGAAGAAAATACCAACAGGAATGCAGGGAGATGGTGTAAGGGAAGAACTATGTACAGAAGGCAATTTGGTGTAATTATGGCCTCCAGCCACTAGGAGACTCTCGCCGGGGCGTGGCAGCAACAGGCGCTCACTCCCGGCTGCTTTCACGTCCGCACCGCACGGGAAAGGAAGGGAGGAAAAAAAAATGTCGTGTGCCNTGATTGAAGCCAGGTGAGGGTCAGGTACATAGGCATAGGAGCTAAAATGGTGCCTGCAAGATGTTTCCAGAAATCAGAAGATAAATTGCCCCGGCTCCACGCACAATCCCGCCTGGCCTCAGTCAATCAGCACCTCTGAAAAGGAATATATTTTGCTGGAGAAACATCTTTTTATGGGTTTTGGGGTTGAATTTTTGTTTACTTTGGGGGTTTTGGTTTGTTTTCCCTTTGGGCAGTTCTGATTTCTTTTTGTTTGGTAACATGGGAGGAGAGCATCATGCCTCCAACTCAGGTCTTAAGAAAAATAAAGAGGGAAGAGTCTGTGTGTATCAGCACTTCAGAATGTGGTGAAAGGCAACAGTGAATGGAGGTGGTCCAAAGCCAAGAGAGAACCAGCATGGAAAAGCAACAGGAGGGTAGAAGGTGCTAAAGTTCTTAAAATGAAGCTTCTAGACACTCGTGCTAGAAAATAGTTTGCTAGTGCCTTGGCTATGGGAACCAACTCCTGCCTCCCATGGATAGCGACAACATACAAGCAATGTCAGGAGTAAAGAATGGTGGACTGTCACCATGTTGTTGCTTGAAGCTGTTTCTATACTCGTTCTATCAGGGCATGTTTGCAGAGATGGAACTTTTGAAATGACTCTTCATCTCTATTCTTGTTTTTACCACTTCATTTGGGTATTGGGGGATGTAGTGGGTAATGGGGTCTCTGTTGTTAAAAGCCAACTGCTTCTCTGAAGGCAAGCTCCTGGGGTTTTTTTTGTCTGCAAACTCACAAGGGGTCAGTTAGGCACCTCCTGTCTTTTGTTTCTTTGCTAATTCATCCAATTAGTCCTGGACTTGACCAGCCTGTGACAAATTTGAATAAGGGTTAGAAGACCTCCAGCTTCTCCAAACAGGGTTCCAAAACATGGTTATGGTAACTTCAGATGGGAACTGAGGAGCTGCATTTCTCTTCTGAGCTGTTCCTCACTTTCCACCTTTATAAAATGTCTCAGTGATTTTGTGGTCATCCAAAGTCTGAGTTTCACTGTTCACAGTCTTCAGAATCTCTGTTCCTTGGACTTTCTCTCACTGAAATCTAGCTGGCTTCTAGAAGCGAGGTAGACATAATTAGCTCACGTTATCAACTGCGGTATTTTATGCAAAGGACAGGCAGGCTGTCAGGACAGCTGACAGCTCTCCATCTGCACTAAATCAGACAAAATTTACGCTTGATGCAGAAGGAAAAATGCATGTAATCTGTTAATTTAAGGAAAATTATGTTCACGCATGCAAAACTGTAATTTTATCTATGTGTAGGCCCAAATAAATAATTTTCTGACATGGACATGACTTTATGGTCTACAAGATGTGTATGCATTTTGCTAGTCTCTGTGGGAGCTGGACTGTAGCATCTACCTCTTTTCTCTGGCACATCACAGATGGACACAAGAAGCCTGCTTCATGACAGAATGTGCCCTTGAAAATCATCTTTGCTACAGCATGTTCTGGATAACAAATATTCATAATCCTTGTGCTACTGCTCAAATCAAGTCCAGTCTCCCACTAGCCTGTGGCCCTTTATCTTTGGTACCTGGAGTGTCTCTTATGCCATGCAGAGTGGCTGTACAGCTGAACAATGGGTTGTTTTGAATTTTTGATATGGGTGTATATCTAGATTGATCTGTGAAATGAATTAGCTGAACATACCCACAAGAACACTTGGCATCTGTTCAAGGAAAGCAGCACGGAACTGGAAAAGTGGTGGAAGGGGTAGCATTTGAGCAATATCACAGTTGTAAGCCAGGTTGTGGGTCCTGTGTAACCATGCTCTTGGGTTTTGAATTCACATTAGATGTGTCTCCTTCCATGCTCTTCTTTCCTTCTTCACCTGTAGACAAAGTGACAGTCCCTTTGCAAAGACATGTTGTGAGAACCTATGGAGCATGAGCTGCTTGCATATAATGAGGATGGGGGCTGAACGTCTGTGTGAAGAAGAACACACAACTTTTATGTTTATAAGAAGGATGATCTGCAATAGCCTGGTATAATGAATTCAGAGGGACAGAGTGCAGAGGAAGAAGGGAAGAGGGGAAAATGCTTTCAAAAACATGCTTAAAACCTTCCCCCTTTCTCAGATGTTTTTGCTGCAGGACACAGCCCCACCCCAGAGCAGCAAGTTGTTGCATGGTGCTCACAGAGCAGACCTCTCACTTTGTAACTCTTGTCTTTACTGTGGGAGGTCAGGTTTTTATCCTCCCTTGGTCAGGGGGGTGGGGTAAGGCTCCTCTTTTTTTGCTTTTGTTGGTCTTTTTGAAACACATGAACAAGTAGTGCACTTTGGGGTTTTTGTTTCTTTCTTCTAAATATTCTGGTTGTTCTTGTTAATTAAACTATCTTGGTTTACCTTTGCATATCTGCTGCCAAGGTGAAAGAAGAATTCCTGCTACAGTTCAAGAGCTCCTGAAAGCAGCCCTTCAAGAAGGCCCATTCTCACACCGCTGAGGTTCAAGGATCCTGAGAAGTCAGACCTGTGATTAGCCATCCCAGGCAAGTGGAACTGGGTGTCCTCAGGCCAGCCTGACATCAACCACGAGCACAAATGGTTGTAAGCCGGAAAACAAGAGGTTCCACATAAAAATGAGAAGGAACTTCTTCCCAGTGAGGGTGACAGAGCACTGGAACAGGCTGCCCAGGGAGGTTGTGGAGTCTTCTTCACTGGAGATGTTTAAGACCCACCTGGATGTGTTCCTTTGTGACTTGGTTTAGGTGATCCAGCTGTTGCAGGGAGATTGGACTAGATGATCTTTCAAGGTCCCTTCTAATCCCTAATGATTCTATGATTCGAAACACATTCAGATAAATGGTATAACCTCATTTGTGGCTGACACTGACATAAGTACTTGTGTTTGCAAGCACAGGGATGTTCTTACAGTTAGTGTTGCAGGTCACACTTTGGTCAGAGCCTGGTACTGCTCTCAGATCTCT
Organism: Rhinopomastus cyanomelas; assembly: GCA_013400115.1. Classification (NCBI taxonomy): domain Eukaryota; kingdom Metazoa; phylum Chordata; class Aves; order Bucerotiformes; family Rhinopomastidae; genus Rhinopomastus; species Rhinopomastus cyanomelas. Next base: position 29,980 of record VXBP01004444.1, read on the forward strand.
GTCTCTACTCTGGGACTTGCTGGAGACAACTGAGCATGAACTGCTTGGCCATTTTATCTTCCATCACCCAGTGGCAGCTGCCAGCTGGGTGCATCCTCACGGCACTGAGCTTAGCCCGAATGGCAGCCTCATTACTTGCCAAAGGAGGAAGCAAAGGGTCCCCTCAGGGGGCTGAAAGTGGCTGGGAGAAAAGTGGCCCAGAGGCAGGGGATGGGGCATCCCTCAAGCAGCAGCTCGCAGGCACAACTTGCACCCAGGTCCCCACTGGAGCTAGCAAGATGCAGCAGCCAGGGCTGTGCTCACTCCCCATGAAGCCACCTCACAGGCAGTCAGATTTCAGGGCCAGGTTCTGTAGCATGGCCACAGCCTGCCCATCCAGTGGGTCCTCCATATTGTCTGCACCTCATGCCAAGGAGTGCAAAAGAGAAAAGTGTTAATTGAGATGTGGGAAAATATTTGAAGTCTTTTTTTTTAATAAACCAGAGAAGAGGAAAGCAAGTCAGAGAAAGGACCTAATTCAGTGCAGATGTATACATTGTGAGATCACCTGGTATAAAGCGAGCTTTAGAGGTTATTAGTAAGTTCAGTGGAATCATTCGCCAAGAACAGCACAAAACGCTGCTAAAACAGCAAAATGTCATGAGGACACTAGCCCTGAATTTATTCCCTGAATCAAGTACAGGTACAGATGCTTCTGGCAAATCTTTTGCAGCAAAATTTTCACAGTGTTCAAGTGTTCGTGCAAATAGGTTATTACAGGTATTTCAGATCTTTTGTGGAAAGAACACCTGTTAGAGAATTAACAGAACTAAGGAAGGAGATAATTACTGGCATTCAGTTAATTTGAGAACAAAATGCAGAAATGTCAGTGCTTTCCTGAATTTCCCTGCCAGAGTGAAAAAGAAATACCTGTCATCATTTTGAAACTAGAGGCAGCTGTCCATATACACTCCCTTAAAGAAAGAAGAAAAGATGATGTATGAATTAAAAACAAGAGTGTTAAAATATGTGTACCTCTCATTGAGTCAACCCAAAATTGCTCTTCTTTATCCTCTTCCTTTGCAATCAGCAGAAAATAAAAATTCCTCCTTTTTCTCTTGCAATTGTCTGGTTTAGAAAATGCTTTAAATGTAATTAGTTTTTAATTCTCTATTCATACATTTGCTAAGATGAGATCCTATGGCCCACCAGTGAAGCTGCATAAAGCATCATAGTGAGAAAAACAGAATATACCAAGTTCCTTGACCTTTGTGCTTAGCTTTGCTCTCATAAAGTAAGAGAGGATAAAAGAGTGTGGGGGATGCAGTCAGCATCTGCTCAGGACTGCAGAATTGCAGAATCACAGAAAATTTGGGATTGGAAAGGACCTCGAAAGAACATCTAGTCCAATCTCCCTGCCACAGTAGGATCCCCTAAACCAAGTTGTGCAGGAACATATCCAGATGGGTTTTATATGTCTCCAGAGAAGGAGGCTCCACAACCCTTCTGGGCAGCCCCTTTCAGTGGTCTGTATGGTAACGTACAAGTGATTGTAAGAGACCTGAAGCAGAGAGCTGCCCAGACCCTATTGGAGAATTTCTAGCTTTGCAAATGTAGGAACTGTGCTAAGCAAAATTAAAGGCTTTGTCACTTTCTCCATAAAATAATTCAAGACACTGTTTTTGAAATTAACTAGAACCATATTGTAGTGGCAGTAATGCTAAGTGTTCAGTTGCTTTGGTACCAACATTATGTTTCAGGTGTCAATTTGATGGCAGCTCCTGAAAGGCTCCAACAGTTTGGGAGGACAATCACAAAGACCAAGACAGGGCACAAGTAGTGGCACCAACAGGCTGCATTACTGGAAGCTTTCAACAGGGAATTTTTTTTTGGGGAGGATTGGACTAGATGATCTTTTGAGGTCCCTTCCAATCCCTAATGATTCTATGATTCTGTGATATTTTACATCTGTGAATTCTCTTTTGTGTACCAAGAAAGAGAGGAGAGGGCAGAGCTTAGGCTGTAATCTCTAAGGGCCTCTTTTTTCACTCTTTTCTTCTATGTTTGCTTCTTTGTGTGAAGAAAAAGAGCTATTCTGCTTACATGCATTTTGTGTCTTAGTGAAGAATGATGCTGTTTCCTTGAACACCATTTTACGGCTGCAGAACGCTGACTGTTCTCATAACTTGTAACAGACCAAAACTCTCACACAGGAAAAAGTCCTAGGTTTGATGGAGCACACATCTTTGCCTTGCCCTAATCCTTCGTAAGCCACCCGGGGGAAAAAGTTTAATTCTGATCTGACAAGAAGACTTTGGCTCTTCCCAGAGCCACGCTGCACTGGGTTCATCACAATTCTAACACAATTACAAGATATATTGTGACTCTTCTGAGGGAAAGATGCAGGGGACTCATGACATTTCTGATGGCAAGGAACAAGGATCATTATCCATCCTTTAGAAACAGGTATCTCAAAGGCATTGCCTAGGCTGAAGTGCCCTTTGAAGAACTGTTTATCATTATCAAAGCAAAACTCAATAGAGAGAAAAAGAAGCATAGTTAGTTAAATACCAGTGTTTCATATCCAACATTAAACAACAAAGAAGCTATTGAAGGTTTAAAAAAATTCTGAAATTATTATTATCAGGATTTATTGGTATTAATTCTCATATCATTTAAATTATCATTTAAATCTCCCTTTTTGGCAAGCTCACAGTACAGATGACGCAAGTGAAGCACAGAGGGTGAATGCCAGGCCTCCCTCTTTATGGGGCTGTCCTGTCTCTTTGGTGAGTGGCTTGATTGACCTAATGAAAGTGTACTGGTCAAATCTGAATAGGAGGTTTGTGAAGATGATGGCAAACTAGTGCCTTTTTTGAAAATGCAGTGTAGGAATGGCAGAATACAATGTGAAGTACAGCTTTTGTGCTGCACTTCCCCATTCAAACTGTTCCCTATGCCCAGGTAAAGCTTCCTTCTAGAGAAAACACAAATCTTTATACAGATTCCCTGCAATCTCATCCTAAAATGCCTTTTTCTTCATGCTCCAGTTCTTGCCTTACACTTATTCTTGGAAGTTTGGATGCATTGCTCTCTGACTCTGTGAATCTTCTGCTTCGGTGCTTAAGTATGACACTGGCTCTTCTCTACATAGCAGAGGGCCTATTTGGCTGCACAGTGAAGTAGTAACCCATAAAAACTGTTCTTCTGCGCCTGACAATAGATGTCATAGAGTCATAGAGTTAATTGTGTCAGAAAGGAACTTTGTGGGTCTTGGTACTTGGTAAATCTGCCACGTAACAACCGGGCCATCACAAGCAGACTCTTGCCCTTAATGAAGATCCTACATATTCTTAAGCAAGCTCACCTGGTCAGGGTCAAGTCTGTAACCTTTCCATGGTACATTTGTTTGTCTCTGCTTGTTGCAGTGTTCTCTTTCCCAGACTTGGTACTTTCACGCAAAGCTGAGTGCTTTCTTTTTATTCCTTACCCAGGTGCCAGCTACTGACTGCCCCAACTGCCTGTGCTAAATCCACAAACCACCAGGTTTCTGAACCTCTTACCAGACACTCTGACCCCTTGTGGGGCACTGGGACCTCAGTCAGACTTCCTTCAGGCACCCAACACCCATTGCATTTGGGGACCTCTGAGTGGACTTTGTAATGCAAAAACAGATGGAGATGTGTGGGGAGCAGGCAGGGACTCCTTCCCCATGCCTTTCTCTCTGCACTCCTGATCCCACAGCCCTGCTGGCAGATGTTCACCTGTCTTTATTGCAAAGGTCCAGCCAACTTCTTTCTGTTCTAATCCAAAACCTCTCCAGCACATCTGCACTCCCACCCTTGACTGCCTACGGTCAAGGACTTTACCCAGAACATACTGTGGCATTGTCCTTGCTCAACCTGTCTCCAGACTGCCAAAGGCTCTTTGAGAGAATGACTGACCTTGTGTCATGCAACCTGCTGCCTGAGGATGAGGACTTCTGCCTGAGGGTGTCTCTCTTCCCATTAGCACTGAAGTTCTGAGCCTCCCAGAGGGCTGTATGTTTGTATTGCACTGACAGCTTTTTCTCCATAGTAGTCATTCATGTGAGAATTTCTCACCATGTAAGATTTCCTCACTCTTGAATGCTTGGTACTAGTCACTTTCTTCTCTAGATTTGCTGCAGACAAGTCCTTCTACAAAGATTTTGACACTGAAAACAACACATGGAATGCCAAATTTCCCCCCTCCCAAACATCCTCACTGTGACACCGTCTGTCTCCCAGACATCTTCAGAGATTATCTTCAGTTCTCTCATCTGCTTGCACTGTGACATTTCCACAAAGGAGAGAGAAAAACATTTGGAAAAAAATCCAACATCTTTATTCTGGCATATCAACAGAATTTCTGGGTCTTTTCAGCTTCCACTAATAGGAGAAAACCAGTTCAGCTTTCAGTTAGCCCTTGATTTCTTCTGCTATCAATGCCTATCCGTGTGCATTTCAGAAGGAGAAATGCTTTTTAGTCAAGAAAACACAGGACATAGTTCTGATCCCTGCAAAGGGATTTGAGGCTGTTTTCTTGCAGTTGCTTGTAGAGAATCTATGTCTGCAAGTCATGTCTGACAAATATTCAAAAGGTTGGCAAATCAAGGTTGACAGTGTGGTCTTGTCTCGCTCTAATACGGTGGATGAGATAAAAGTTCTGTTAGTCACGATTTGCTCTAGTCATAGAAACACTTTCGTATTTATTACGGACAACATTTGTTCAATAGAATGACTATATGACTTGGTCTAGGTGATCCTGCTGTGGCAGGGAGATTGGACTAGATGATCTTTAAAGGTCCCTTCCAATCCCTAATAGTTCTATGATTCTATGAATACAGATGCCTTAGAAAAACAGCAGAAACAACATGGCTCTCCAAATCATCCGTGGTGAAAACCAAATTGAAAGGGTTGTGGAGATCAAGCAAAAGCACATTTTGATACGAACTGGTCATAATGAAAACTGGACATTGTAATATCATACCTAAGAAACACACTGAAAGGAGAAAGAAAACTTTAGCACTCAGATGTTGGAACTGTGTGTACAAGCACTCACTAGGCACAAGCACTCAAAGTCAAGAAAAAGTTAAAATTAACCCAAATCAGACAAGTAGTGAATCCAAAAGTTATACAACTGTGAAGAGCCTGTATGGTGGCCATGGCAACCAGAAAGAAAGGTCTCCAACATCACATTACAATTAGTCTTTAGTTAAACATTGTTGGCATTAGGACCAAGCAATGTTTTAAAAGATCCTGTTAGAATCTGTAACAGATCAAAGCTTTCGTGACAGGAGATAGAATCTTGATGTAACCCCTAGTTATCTTAAGCTGATTATAATCTACAATACAATGAAAAGGACAGCCTCAGGAGTTCAGATATCCACTCAAGGAATATCCACCCACTGAGCTTGTGGAGCTTGTGCAGCTTGTGCAGTGAAATTAAAACAAAGTGTTTATTAGTGAAGAAATTAGACACTAGTTTAGAAATGTCAGATTTCTTACCCAAGACATTGGGAGCTGCTCTGATGTCTGCATTTGCTGTGGCAAGCTGAGTTTTTTTGTGGCTCTGTGAACATAAGGGGTTTGGAGCTTCTGATTTCAGGTTTCCAGCTCCTTCTCCTTCTTCAGTTTACTTTTTTTGTTGCTGAGTGCTGAACATGGCAACCATCTTGCCCTGGGCGTGTTGGTAATAGAGGGAGAGAGAGTGGTGCCTCAAGGGTCAGTGGAAGGAAAGCCTCATCTGGGTTTAATTGCTAGACGGAATAGAAAGAGTTGTCCCCTCATTCATGGCTGTAAGAAACGGTGCGCTGGAAATGTGTAGAAGCATATGGAAGAGGGAACTGGGCTTTAAAATGCCTGCTGACACTGAGGAATGTGTGCATGGACTGAATGGATTCTATGTTTCCACAAGGACCAAGAACTGCTGGCGACATTGAAGACTGCAGTTTGGCTCAGTTATGTACACATGTGATTAATCTCTGTATATGAGTTTTTATGTGAATTAAAGATGTGTTGTTCTTTTCACCCAAATCAACTTAGTTTTTAGATTTGCCAGTAACTTAAAAGTGATTATCTGAACCCTCCTTTTTTTTGTTTCTTTTTCAACCTATTAGCACATGAACTAAATTAATTGGTTAATTTTTTCTTGAGTCAAACCCTTGATGACAAATCAGCTTTAAGATAAGATTACAATTACTAGTAGAAACATGATGAGCAATGAATATGCTAACTCTCATTTAGATATGATACATGAATGATGATTATTGAAGTCAACAAGTTTGCTGATGATGCAAAGCTGAGAGGAGTGGTCAACATCCCGTCAGGCTGTGCTGCCTATTCAGGTGGGTTGGAACTAGTTTTTAAGGTCCTTTCCAATCTTGGGCATTCTATGATTCTATGATTCTTTCCCATAATGGAGCAGCCAACCAAAATTAAAAAACAAAACACAATACACTAATTAAGAAAACCCCAAACCTACAACAAAAATATCATAACAAAGCAAAAGACAAAAACACCTTAAAACATCATTGCATCAGGTTTCAGTTTCACCAACACAATAAAGCTGTGAGTATGACTTGCACATTGACAAGGCATTAGGTAAAAGATTATGCAGTACTGATTTGACTTGATACAAACAGGCAACAGAAGGAATGAGCCATTAATTTTATTAGAGGGAAGGTCAAAAGCAAAAGATTAATCCACATGTCATGTCAAGTTACTTTGTGAGTGACAAGTGTATTCTGTGTAGCCAAAGGAGTATTTTGAGGCAAATAACTTTATTTGCTAACTCAGGCCAGTCTTCAACAAATCTGAAACAAATTTCTGTGTCACACCTTGGACCTCATCCCATCAGATTCACACTGTCTTTGTGAGAGCCACTCTCTGGAGTGGTGTCGTTTTCTGATGTGCATGGGATGTGTTATTTGCCTGCTTCACGAATCCAGAAAACAGGGTTTGTGTACATTCTCGTGTGAACTAGACAACGTCTGAATCCCTTCAGCATCTCACATACATATGCTGCATCAGAAGCTAGTTACTGCCAGGAACACAACCATAATAGACAGCGCACACTTCAGCCCCCACCACATAGAAAAAGACAGGAAAGAAACGGTAAATGATTTGGAAATGTGGGACTAAGAACAGCCACAGAGAAAAGTGGGTTTTTTAAAAGGATTATAGTGGATTTACATGGAAATTCTGGCAGCTAGAGGCAAGTCATCTCAAGAAAAGCAAGAGCAAATTTACGCTGTTCATAGTGCTGAGACCCTGGGCTAGACATTAACTTTTAGATCTGCTTTCTCACCGAGGAAGCAAAAGATCCACAACAGTTCAACACTGCATCCATGCTGACCACCTGTGTCTCTTTTCCTTGTAACTTTTACAGTGTAATGCTGATGACAAAGGAAGTTCAACAAATGTGGGGTTTTTTTCCTGCAGCTATTACACAATTTTTTCAAAGCTTTTTATGAAATGTAATTTAACATCTAAACAGCTACATGGGGTAGCTGTGAACATAACCTCCCACCCGGGACTGTAATTGCTCAGTGTTTTGCAGCTTTGCATTTCTTGTCCTTTCAGCCACACTGCTGGATAAGGATTGGCTGCCCAACTGAAATATGCCCTAGGCAGCATCCTCTCTTATATGCTTAGAAAAATAATTCAATGACTCTAAAAAAAAATTAATTGAAACTTTTTTGTCCAGAGCATAGTTTAGATGAATCCGGATTTTATTATCACAGTATCATAGACCAGAATAATGGGATGAGAGAGCAAGAGGAGCAGTACACAGCAGTAAGGAGAATGCATTTTTTACAGTAACAGGCTGTTAGAGAGTCACTGTATCCTTTAGAACATCTGCTTTTAAGTTCAATTCCAGTAGTCTCCAGAGAGAAAAAGATATTCATGGTTTTTTAAGCTTCAGTACCCAACTGATTTGAGACATTCAGTTAGCAGACTGAGAGAGGTTCTCCTTCCCCTCTACTCTGCCTTGGGATACTGTGTCCAGCTCTGAGTCTCTCAGTTCAAGCAGGACAAAGAACTGCTTGAGAGAGTTCGGCAGAGAGCCACGAAGACGACAAAAGGGGTAGAACACCTTTCATCATCATCAGTAGAGGAAAGGCTGAGGTCTCTTTAACTTGGAGAAATGGATACTGAGGGGTGACCTCATCAATGTTCATAAATATGTGAAGGGTGGGTGTCAGGAGGATGGAGACAGGCTCTTTTCAGTGTCATCTAATGATAAGACAAGGGGCAATGGGTGTGAACTGGAATGTAGGAGGTTCCACATAAATGTGAGAAGGAACTTCTTGCCAGTGATGGTGACAGAGCACAAGAAAAGGCTTCCCAGGGGTGTTGTGGAGTCTCCTTCTCTGGAGAAGTTTAAAACCTGCCTGGACATGTTCCCGTGTGAGTTGATCTAGGTGATCATGCTGTGGCAGTGGGATTGAACTAGATGATCTTTTAAGGTCCCTTCCAATCCCTAATGTTCTGTGGAACTGTGAATCAAAACCAACGGTAAATGGAGACACTGACTTGAGGGAAAAAAAAGAATTCTAGAGATTGAATTCTGTGTGAATCCCCTCAAGCTTTGAGGAGCTAAGATCACATTCTTAGGATACTTGCCTCAGCAACTATCAACACTGTGTCCTCTTTTTAATAGTTTTAGCAATATTACAGGTTTGGGGTGTCAGGCGTATGGGATATTTCCAGAAGTACTTGGGTCTTGTTAGCAGTGGTAGTTCAACCCATTCACCAAATCTTTGGAGGAGTGAGAGTTTGTGTTTGAATTACAGAAGTGTAGAATGAATTGCTTTGGAAATGCTTTTAAAGGTCATCTAGTTCAGCCTCCCTACATTATCTAGTACAACCTCCAACATTTTAAATTAGATTAGGATACTGAAAGCCTAATATAGTCTGACCTTGAATGTCCTAAGGGATGGGGCAACCTCTTTGGGCAACCTGTTTCAGTGTTTCACTATGGTCACTGTAAAAAACACGTTCTAATACAAACCTCCCTTGTTTTAGTTTAAAACCATTACCTTTTCTTCTGCCAGAACAAGCCCTGGTAAAAAAAATTCATCCCCATCTTTCTCGTAAAATCCCTTTAAGGACTTAAAGACTTCAATAATGTCAATGAAGTAATTCCTCATTTTGAAGTAGTTTGTTTGTGTAGTACTTACTTCTGGAATTTGTATCCCAAAGAAGAAAATATCCATCTCTGTACAATTACATAAGTCAAATTTGTTGTTCTTTTTGCTGGTCAGCAAGTCACACAGGATTAATTACCACTTTACTGCAACCCTGAGATCCCTGAAGGATGTTGCCAGCACAGAAATTATGGAGAAAAATTTATGCAATTCCTTTCAACTACTGAAAATGAAATGATGAATTGATGCCTCTGCTTTCTCTGTCAGCAGAGAATATTCATAATTAATAAACTTTCACCCTTTAACCTACACTACTAAACTGACAGTGCATTTTCTATAGGAAAATAGGTACTTCCAATGGATTAATTCTGTTTTGTTTTGTCTCTGCAGTAGACAATAGGCTTAGATCCCAGTAGTAGGAGACTGAATATGACATGATTTTATTAGAAGATTAAGGAAGCTTGAGTTGTTTTTATAAACCGGTTCATCAGCTGGGCATATGCTATAATAATTAAAGTATATACTAAGGGTATGCTTAAATATTTTTAATTAAGGACTTAACAAGTGAGTGAATATCTATTAAAAATTGATAGAAAAACAAAGGATTTTTTATTATTATGGGGTCTGTCATTCCACTACTACATTACGCCCTCTGACACAGACCAATCCAGTCTAATTGTACCAGCATTTTCAGTAAAAGAAACAAATCTGTGGTGTTTGTTGGAGGCTGCTGAAAAACAATAAAGGATACAGACAAATTCTTCTGCAGATATTTGACTTCCTTTATTTGCATCCAAAAGATCATGGAAAGTTTCTGAAAATTCTCTTTTAGCACTAAAACAGTAAGAAGCTGAAGTAATGCCGATAGATTTAACAGGCTGAATAAATGCAATAGCAGCACAGAACAAAAATTTTAAAAGCAAACAAAACGCACAACTTTATGCCCCAGAGAACAGCCACAAAGATGAAAATTCACAGGATCACAGAACATTTGGGACTGGAAGGGACCTTGAAAGATCTTCTAGTCCAATCCCTCTGCAGGATAACCTAGACCAAGTCACACAGGAACGTATCCAGGTGGGTTTTAAACATCTCCAGAGAAGGAGTTAGGGAAGAGGCAATATGAGGATAAGCTGTTCAGCCTTGAGAATAGAAGGCTTAGGTAAGACCTTAAATCCATGTTCCAGTATTTAAAGAATGGCTACAAAGATGGAGACTCCCATTTTACAAGCAGTCACAAGGAAATCACTAGGCGTAATGGGTACAAACTCCTTCTGGAGAGATTCCATTTAGATCCAAGAAAATATTTCAAAGCAAGTTCATTCAGCCATTGGAATAATCTCCCCAGGGAAGTAGTTGGTTCCCCTACAACACATACTTTTAAGATTTCATTAGACAAGATGTTGAGTCACATTGTATAGACAACATTTTTCCCAAGAAAGGTTGAACCATATGAACTTTGTTGTCCATTCCAACCTCATCTTTTATGATCATGAAAAACAATGAAGCAAATGAAAAACACAAAGAAAAACAACACAGAAATAATTAGTAACTTTTTTTACTAATCACCTTAGAAGAAATTTGTTTAACATCCGCCTGGATGTATTCCTGTGTGACTTGGCCTAGGTGATCCTGTTGTGACAGGGGGATTGGCTTAGATTATGTGATTCTACGAAACATGTCAAAAACATAACTATCTTGATCACTGCCTCTCATATTTATGGAAACTATATAATGCTTACTGCATACCACAATTATATTATTATAGCAGTATATTACTATTACTTATTGTTAACTATTATCGCTACTACTTAATGGAGTGGATTTAGTGGGCAGTTTTTTTCCACAAGACAGCTAGTTCCATATCTCCTGAACACCTAGGGGCTGTTCAAACACATCAAAAACATAACTTTTTGCCTGGGACTCATGAGTCCTCCACGCTGTTTTCAGAGCATTAGCACTTCTGCTAAATTAAATAGTTAATTCATCCCAGACCCAGTTTGTGTCACCCACTGGTGACTTCTACCATGTTCCTTCCACTTGGGAAATGAGGTTGGAGGGAGAGCAGAATTTGCTTTAAATTTTAGTTGTCTGCAGAGTTCTTGAAAATTTCTGTGTCTAGATGTAAGTTTAATATAAATGGTTAAAGTTGTGTTTCTGCATAGAAAATAAATATTCCTGGACATTTCTATAAAATTTGACAGCTTCACTAAGCAAGCTGCAAAATAGCAGAATGCTTTTCTAAGTTTCCACATCTTGAAAAGACTTTACAAAGATTTTGCTTTAAACACAGTCCATTGACACAAAAATTTACAAGAGGTAAAGATCATAGTCATTAGGCATATTTATTAGTAATGATGCTAATAAAAATATACTGGTTCAATTATCTTTATAGGCAATTTACCAGTTGAGCAGTTCTAAAAGAAGAACCATATTTGAGGATTTGACTGCTCATATTTGATTTACCATTCAAGATTAGTGTTGTATCATATGTTTTAATGCACATTATTGTAACACCCTTCGATGAGCAACATTAGAAGTTAACAAGTTTATAAAGAAGTTGGGGGAAAAGGGGTAATTCTTTCCCTGGGAAGTTCTAGTTTCTGCGCTTATTGAAGTTTTTAAGCAGATGTAGTCACTATCTGAGCAAGATAAAAGACACACCAAGAAAACAGTTTATTTCTTCCTTTAAATTGACATAGATACAGGGACAAAACAAGCAGAAGAAAGAAGACTTTGCTCTCTCTAGACAAATTTTTCCTTCAACTGACCATATGTTCTGAAAACCCTACAGAAAACAACATCTTTCTGGCCTGTGGATGGAAAAAGCAGCAGAAAATGCTAAACTAAATAATTAGTCACATGAGGAGTAAAACTGAACGGTTTCCATCAATAACATAGAACCACAACAGAAGAGTATTAATCAGCATTTACATCAAAAAAAAACATAAGTTGCTATCATCATGCAATTATTTTTCAACAGGGCAAACAAGGTTTGAACTTAGTAATTTCTTTTTTCTACCTTTTCAAATTGCACCAAAAAGTTTCTTGCTGTTTATCCCTATGATTCTATCTCATATCTGAAATTCATACATTAATGTTATCTTAGTAAACTAAGGTTGTGCCAGAATGCTCAAGCAGTTCAACTGTTTAACATTAAACTGTACTTGTTTGTTGTTACTCGATGTCCCTGTTGTTATGATTCTATTAATATTGGAGAGGTGTACTTTACTGTATGCATCTGAGCACCATCAATGCCTGCAATGACAGTAGTCACAGTCTTAGGAGCCATCACAGAATCACAGAACAGAAGTGATTGGAAGGGACCTCGAAAGATCCTCTAGTGCAGTCTTTGTCCGAGGTCAGGCTGAGATCTCATATGGGACAAACACTCAGTTGATGTGTTCTATCTAGGTGTGTGTCTTGCATGTCTATTCCCAGTAAAGGATTCTGAGAAGTCTTGTGTTATTTTCCTTCTAAGCTGTTTGAAGGAGTTACACAGACTCTCTTCCTGCATTTCTTCTTCTCTCATCTGTGTGTTTGCATCCAGTTATTCTTCCTTGTAATTAAGGAGTTACTGCAAGTCTGAGCCCATAAAAGCAAAGCAAAGCAAAACAAACCAAAACAAGTAACTGTTATTGAGATTCCATTAACTTAAGATTATTTTATTATGAGACAGAATAGCTTGAACATTGTGGCAGCATTTTGAAATTACATGTATCCAGATGGCTCATTTGTTTTGCCTAATAGTTGTGAAAGTTCTAGCTAACAAACAGTTGATACTCATCAGGCTGATCAAAGAAATTAGTTAAGCTTTCTCAAAAGGCAGTTAGTAGACTGATTCCTTCTTATTTTACAACATGTTTATGTAATTACTGAAATAATTTAATGCCATAATTGCTCTTATCTTGTTTAATAACAACAGATAGATAGTTGCATAGAGGAAAGAATATAATGTTTGCAATAAACTGTTGGATTGTCTTTCCCAGAGTGCCACCTCCCGCTACCCAGGATATGGAACAACAGCACTGACAAAATAATAAATAACACGTCTCTTCCTAAGGCATTCAGTCAGTCCACTGTTAATTCCTAGACATTGCTCCAGAGCTTTCTAAATGTCGGGAGCCTCCTGTATACAAGAAAGTTTGTTGGTTTAGATCCTTAGTACCAAAGTACTCCAGGTTTCATTGTTTGTTTTTCTATGATTTCTGGGCTGCAAACATGCTGGACTGTTAGTCTTGTTTCTTTGCATCTTTTCATTGTTTTTCTCCAATGCATCCATCAACTGTTACATGGCAGATAGAATCACAGAATCATAGAATCATTAGGGATTGGAAGGGACCTCAAAAGATCCTCCAGTCCAATCTCCCCACCACAGCAGGATCACCCAGACCAAGGTGCACAGGAACACATCCAGGTGGGTCCTAAACCTCTCCAGAGAAGGAGACTCCACAACCCCCTTGGGCAGCCTACTTCAACACTCCACCACTCTCACTGTGAAGAAGTTCCTTCTGATACCCACATGAAAACTCCCAAGTTCCAGGCTGCACCCTTTGCCCCCTGTCCTATCACCAGATGATACTGAGAAGAGCCCAGCTCCATCCTCCTGACACCCACCCCTCATACACTTACAAACATCAATGACGTCACCCCTCCATCTCCTCTTCTCCAAACCAAATAGACCCAGCTCCCCCAGCCCCTCCTCACAAGGGGGTGTTCTACCTCCTTCATCATCCCCATGGATACTTGTAGATCATCTGCTTGTGGCATCTGCTTGTTTCTAATCCTTTCCAAACATCACTGAAACAGCCAATAACTATGCTAGAAGTGACTATTGGAAAAATGATCACTATCTAAAGGAAATTACCTTCCAGCTCTTCCTAAGCCTTATACTAGTGATGAGTACTAACCCAGAGTAAACACTTCTTCATCGATTTAAAAGATTCATCAAAGAGATTTTTAATTAATCTGAATAACAATCCCTTCTTCTTTTATGGTAGAATTCATAACACTTCATTAATCTTTCTTCAGTTTTCTTCCAGTTTTTCCCCTTATTCAGCAAAGAAACCATCTCTTTCTGTTAGTTTTGAACTAGCACTGCTTTCAGTAAGCTTTTGTTTCTCTGAAGATATTTCAATATAATTTAAGATTTATCTAATCTTCGAAATACAGTAAAAGATATTATCCTATCAAGGAACAGGCTTGTACTCTTTTCAATTTTATTTCCTTTTTATCTAAATCAGTATAAAACAATTTTAATTATACCAAATATAACTAGAATCCAAGTACTGCAACTGGCCAGATAGACATTAGACTCTTCATTTCCATACAGAAATAGTAAGCAATTTTAGAAAGTCACACACTCATGAAACAATACTTGTAACTGCAGACAGGCTGTACAACACATTCTAGCAAAGACAGAGGGAACAGGGGCAGGTCGGTTGCTCAGACCTATTACAAGCCAGTTTCAGGCACTGGAATAGGCTGCCCGGGGAGGTGGTTGAATCATCATCCCTGCATGTTTTTAAAGATCGTTTGGATGAGGTGTTGAGGGATATGGCTTAGAGGTGAACTTGTAAGGTAGGGTAGACGGTTGGACTTGGTAATTCCAGGGGTCTTTTCCAGCCACAGTGATCCTGCTCTCGCAGGAGGATTTGACTAGACGATCTTTCAAGGTGTCTTCCAGTCCTGATGATCTGTGATTTTGTGTTCTCTGCCATTGCTTAGAGGGGAGACAGATGTGTTAGCAGGCAGCAGGGACACTGCTGTCAATTGCTACTGGCCTTTCAATCATCTTGAATTTATTCAATGTTTTATTTGCAACATACACTAGAACATCCATGCTATGGAACGGGGTAAGTGCACAGCTCTGTATGACCGTCAATCTCTATCAAGCATGAGCAAGCACATGCTGCATGTACAACAGATCCAGTGACTCCAGTGAGGAACTCCAGAACAAACGCTGCTCTTCAGATCTCAATCAACTACAGAAACAGGTAAAGGAATGTCTAGGAAATTGTGGGAAAGACCACATGGAGGTCTTGGCAGCCACTATTTCTCTCTTTTCAGGAAAAAGGGAGTTTTGAAATTGTTTTCCAAAAATACTGTAGGGATTTTATTTCTACAACCCCTCAGTTTTACCATGGTGCAGTGATCTAAGCAGTCAGGAGTGTAATGACTTTGGACAGAAACTTCTGCGGGAATACACTGAGCCTGTGCCTGGGAAGAAAAGATGGTATTGCCTCTGAAACACTCCAGATGCCAGCCAGAAGAGTTGCACCTGATTTCCCAAGTTATTCTCACTCCTGCATAATCTTTGCAAGACCTCCAACAGGTCCATGTCTCTTGTTTGCTTAGGACCCCAGAACTGAACACAGCAGTCTAGGTGGGGTCTCACCAGAGTGGAGCAGAGTGGCAGACCACACTTCTGGGGATGCAGCCCAGGACATAGGTGACTTCTGAGCTGTGGGCATATTGTCAGATCAAGTTCAATTTATCATCCACCAGTAGCTCTAAATCTTTCTCTGCAGAGCTGCTCTCCATCCCTTCATCCCCCACCTGCATTGATACTGGGAGTTGCTGCAACCCAGGTGAAGGACACGGCACTTGGCTTGATTGGACCTTATTACATTTGAACATGTTCACTTGTCCAGGTCCCTTGAGATAGCATACCATCCCTAAGAAATGTCAATTGCACCACTCTTCTTGGTGTTAGTTTTAAATTTGCTGAGACTACACCTAGCCTATGTCATTTTCGTGGTTTTGTCTCCTAAGGTGTTGAAATCTAGTGATGAGGGGGGTCTAGGAGTTGCCGCCACCGCAACAGGAAGCAGCATGGGAGACAGCTGAATGGGGAAGCAATGGAGGCACCATCCGATGTAATCTTCTTCTATGCCTGTCTGAGCGACTTCGGGGACGGGCCCTTGCTTTTATTAGCTAACAACATCATTGATAAACAAACTCAGGATTGGTGCTTGGTGCATTTGTGGCATTAGGTGATAGGTCTCCAGGCCACGCATGCCTGATTTCCCTGTATGCTTTGTGTGAGAAAATATGCAAGGAATTTAGTTTGAGGTAACAGAATTTCTAACTATGCCACAGATTAACAGCAGAACCAATTATGACAAGTTCCTCCAGCCATGCGCTTCTTGGGAATTGGTTTGCCAGTCATCCACATGCATTTAAGGAGGAACCTTCTTAAGGAAGAAGTGAAATGTTCCCAAACTAAGGGACAAATCTTGTCACCAGTCTCTATCTGGGTATCTCCACCTACTCCATCTCTCTCTAATTTACATAGAATGGGGGGGGACACACACTGTCAAAGGCTTTACATCACTCAAAAAAACAATATCCACAGCTTTTTCCCTGTCCATTGATGATGTTACTCGATCATAGAAGCCCTGGACTGGTCATGCAGAACTTGCCCTTGACAAAGCCATGGTGGCTGTCTCAAATCACCTCCCTACCTCTATAAGCCTTAGTGGACCTTCTAAAAGAACCTATTTAATGACCTTTGCACTAGCCACCAACAAAAAGATCCCTTGCATGGCTGGGTTCTGTTTCTTGAGGAGAGCCTGCAGCGTGTAGGAAGGACAGGGAAGGAAAGTTGATGGCTGTGGACAGGCCCTGGAGATGGGGACTTGCAGTAGAACGGGGGTTCCTCTTGCCAGGTGTGCCTATCTGGATGGGCTGGGCCACTCTGCCATTCTGACTGCAGGTGGCTGCCAGGAACCAGCCGAAGAAATCTACACTGGGTCCAATGCCCACTGGTTTGGGAGCATCTGCAGCAACCAGGGTCCTCCACTAGTCAAAGGGCCCAGGCAAGCATCATCTCCTGCTGTGATTCCCACTTGCTCCTGAGAAAAAAATAGCAAAGGCTCCCCCATGAGAACTGCCTGTGAATGCTTCTGGACCCTCACCACCAAGCCCATAGGAGAGGCACTATTTGTGAGTGAGGTGCCCTGAACTCTCAGGTCTCTCCAGCCACAGGGAAAGTGAAAGGGATCAGAATGCAGCCCCAGTGCAGCACAAGTGTCAATCTGTGAGAGGACCATTCTGCCCACATCTTTTCCAAACTCACCAGCTGTGTGGCCATGTCCGCTTTGACCAGCAGAGGGAATGGGAGGTGGCCACTGCTCTGTGCCAGCCTGTGAGAAACTTGTGCTCACCAAGAAGCCCCAGAGCAAAAAGGACCCCTGGTGAGCTGCATCTGGCACTGGCCAGAGGTGGGGACTGCTGAGATTGCAACTCAAGCCTGAACTGTGCTTGTTCTTCCAAACAATTACCAAGTATCTTTCACATTGCATGGCTGTTGTAGCATGCCCGGCAATCCCTACAAGCCCTGGAAAGCATTTTAGAAAGCTCTTTAAAGTGCTCCTGAACTAAGGCTATGAAAAGGCTTTCAGAGCCTAAGCTGAATGAATTAACATTGGTTCCACATTAATGTACTGTCTTCAGTTGCTGGATTTTCAGCTGTAAAGGCCATCAACAGTCACGGTTAATACAACAAAAGATTAAAACAAGGACATCACGTTTGCATGAAAAAGAGCAAACCGAAACAAATCAGATAGGGCATTACGGGATAAGCCATTGGCTACAGAAGTAAAAGGAAGCTGTTTTAAGGAACACTGATTTTTTAATTAACCTTTCTGAATTGTGTATTTGGATACCAGAACAATATAAAAAAGAAGAGTAATTTTTAGCACCGACTCCATCTCTGTATATGAACATGTACGGATACACATCCAAGAATATAATCACAGAATCACAGAATTACTGAGGCTGGAAAATATCTCTAGGGTCATCAAGCCGAGCCCGTGACCTAACATCAGCACAATCAGATAGGCCATGGCACCAAGTGCCACATCCAGTCCGTCCTTAAACACTTCCCTGGACAGACTATTCCAGCGTCTGATCACCCTTTCTGTGAGGAAGTGCTTCCTAACATGCAACTTAACCCCGTCCTGATGCAGCTTCAGACCCTGCCCTCTCATCTTGTTGCTAGTTGCCTGGTAGAAGAGCCTGACCCTGACCTGATTACAGCTTCCCTTCAGATAGTTATAGACGGTGATAAGGTCCCCCGAGTCTCTTCTCCTCCAGACTAAACAACCCCAGCTCCCTCAGACTTCCATCAACAGACTTTCTCTCTAGCCCCTTCACCAGCCTCATTGCTCTGCTGGACCTGCTCCACAAACCTGACCTTGTGTGATGTGACTCTATAGGTAACAGCAGGAAATAAGACCAGATGTCAGACAGCAAACTGTACTCCGGTTAGTTAATCTTCCACTCCTCCTCCCACTTTCCCACTTGTCTCACTTCATCCTGGCCTTTCCCTCTGTTTTCATCCCTACTGTCAGGTGACTTAGGCACATCTGGCAGAAAAAGTCTGTAACGTTCTTTTGTTATATAAACCTCTCAACCATCATTGTCATGTAAGTGTTAGGGTTGTCAGGGAGATGTAAGATCTTTAAATCTTTTTTTTTAGGAGATATTTTGTCAAGAGTTCCATCAGTTTAAAAGATTATGTAAATTGATTTCATAAAGCCTTCTAGATCCTTCATTTTAGCTGTGTCTGTAACACCAGTGCTTAGGCAACTCCTTCATTCCTACGATTTTAGTTTGCATCACTAAGTGTTAGTTTTAGATACTAATTCATCCTAAGCAGGACTAATCTATTTCTTAGAAAACTGTCTTTGTCAAGGATTACAGCTGGGCTGGCCACTAGGCAAATGACAGACATTCTCTATTGAACCCCCTCACTCACTGAAGGGGAAGAGAAAGGAAATAGGGGAGAGGAATTTGTGGACTGGAAAAGAAAAGTCAAACTTAAAACAATAACAGTGAAATCAAATATCTACAAATATCTATTAAACCCATATTGGATCCAACTCCCCGCTGGCAGACAGAAACCAGTGTCAGGAACTAGGTTCTGGAACTGAATTTAGGAACACACTAATTGGGGTTGAAGGCAGAAAGAACAGAGTCCTTGGAAGCCAGACATTGGAAAAGAGTTCAATCATTTTATCCCTCAGCTTTATGCCAAATGTGATGTCCGTGGAATGGAACACCCTGTTTGCCACTTCAGGGTCATGTGTCCTGTCTGGTCCTTTCCACAGGTGTAGCCTCTCACTAAATCAGACTGCAGTGCGGCACACAAGACTTCACTGTGATCCTGGTCTTCACAAGAGAGTGTATAAGCAAGAGGCCTTCTGCAGAGTGATACTTCACTGCGTGTAAACATCAGGTGTCGTCACTTCTAGAAGAAGACACTGTCTGCACAAAAATGCTGTTAATTTCAGAAAGTGCAGTTACTTAGACTGAGCTGAAAAGTGAAGTCACTGAACCAAACTAGTTTCTGTTCTAACCCAAGCCAGGAAAATGTGTAGAAGCGTGTGGGTTTTTTTCGCCTGAGAAATAAGACAAGCCATTTCCCTATCTGGTATAATTCAAAGAAAAAATCCTCCAAACCGACCATTATTAGTACAGCAAGAGAACATTCACTCTTGCTGTGAAAAGACAATTTTTAAGGTACTTAGAGATCAATCTCTGCCTGCATCCAGTGCTCAAAAAGTGCAGACATCCACATTTGCTTCTTGGATAACAGAGTACCCACAGACAGGAGGCAGTTTTTAATATGTCGTTTCACCTGCATTTGTCAAACAAAATCTATGTCTGGTAGAGGTGCTTTCATGGCATTTACAGACTAAACCAAGAAAATTGGTGGGTTTCTCAATTTGTTCAAATGAGGGATTTGAATAAATAGTGTTTAGCTATATCTGAGAGGTGAGACATTTGCCAAGAGCTCAGACTGACCACTTGCAAGCAAATAGAGTTTGGTAATTTCTTTGTCTTCCTTTTACAAGTGGCACAGGGCAACCGTCACATGGTTTGGCCTCACCTAGATTATTCTGTTTCAGGGTTAATCTGACCTACTGCTTTGCATTCCTGTGCATGGCCATACTCCATCTTGGGCCTACTCGTGTCTAATGAGACTAGTCTGTACCAGTTGCCAAATTATGTGAAAACTTCAAGAACACCTAAGGGGTTCTATTGACTGCTTTCTCGTAGTCAATTGGATTAGTATTCAACTGCACAGAAATCAGGTCTAGGTTTTAATATCTAGCTCTAGGCAAGCCATCCCACACAGGCCAGAAATTACATTTGTGGTCAGATATCATTTTGATCTGAAATCCTTTTAATGTCTCTGATTTTCCACAAAAAACATGCCTTTGAGAAGCACCTCTCAACTGTTTTCAGAAAAAGAGCTGACCAGTCAAAATTTTTTCCTGATCTTTATTTGAGGGACTTTTTCACTAAATAGCAGATAGAAAATAATGAAAAGGAAATAATGAATAGTACTTTTCCATGATGAATTCATCAGCGTTTATAATGCACAGAAGATTTAATTAGCCAAGTACCATATTAATGACTTCAGTAGTTTTTAATTCCCTACTGTAAAAACTTTTCTTGTCAAGATAAGATGAAGCTGAGCAGATCAATTTTAAACTTGGCCACTTACAGTGAAGTATTTGGAACCAGGCATCTAAACAAGTGGCTCTATTTTAAAATGTGCTGAGTATCTGTGATTATTATTGACAAATATGGGGACTGCCATACTCAGCAGCCCTTGCAGTCAACACCCTTATTTAGGTACCTAGTACATACAAGTGCTGATTTTCTCTGCACCTTCTTTTATTAATTTTCCCCATATTGTGCTGTCTACATAGACAAAAATGAAATAGTTTTTAGGTTGCAGTTGTGTGAGACTTTTTCTAATCTATAGTGTATGACTCTAAAATTCACCAGGTTCAGCAGCTGATTTTAATTTAAGCACTAACTACAACTCAGTCTTAGAAAACTTCATAGAGGTGAAAAGACTAATAATAAAAGAAGGACCTGGTTTTTTATCCATGTTCAATCTTTTATTTCTGAGATTTGATATGTGGGTGTCAGGAGGATGGAGCTGGGCTATTCTCAGTGTCATGTAGTGATAGGACAAGGGGCAATGGTTGTAAGCTGGAACACAGAAGGTTCCACATCAACCTGAGAAGGAACTTCTTCACGGTGAGGGTGACGGAGCACTGGAATAGGTTGCCCAGGAGGTTGTGGAGTCTCCTTCACTGGAGATATTCAAGACCCACCTGGATGTGTTCCTGTGTGACTTGGTCTAGGTGATCCTGCTGTGACAGGGAGATTGGACTAGATGATCTTTTGAGGTCCCTTCCAATCCATAATGATTCTATGATTAAACTAGATATTCTCATTATTTTAAATAAAACTCATAGTCAGATAATGAACAACAATGCAGGGTAAAATAGATAAATAATAATATTTTAAAACCTAGTAATTTCAGTTTTGAAACATAACTCAGGTTTTGCTAAAGTGTCTATCCTGGTATGCATGCTTTTCCTGGTACGGAATGGAATGGAAGGATGCCATAATATATGGTAAAAATGATACACCACAAGTTAGAGCTGACTCTCAGTTTTTCACTAACACACTGACCAAGTGATGACTCTCTTAAAACTATGGCTCAGTTTAAACCAAATGATGTGCAAGTAGTTTTGTACATTAAAAGTCTGATGTTTCTCGCTCAGTGGAATTAATGTTTTCAGGGAAAACTTCTTATTCTTGAGAAGAAACATTCCTTTGCTAGTGTTTTGGTCTTTGGTTCATAGGAGAAACATAGAGGAAAAAGTAACACCAAAGCAGAAATCTTTGTTTGCAACAGGAAGCAAAGTTTTAGCTTAGTAATTCATAGAATCATAGAATCATTAGAGATTGGAAGGGACCTCAAAAGATCATCTAGTCCAATCCCCGTGCCACAGAGGATCACCTAGACCAAGTCATACGGTCAGTCTGGGTTAGAAGGGATCACAGGATCATCCAGTTCCAACTTGTTCACCTCTAAATTGATTGTGTTGGAACAGAGGCTGTTTTTCAATTTTCAGAACTATTTTCCGGAGGGCCCACGACCAGACAGCTGAGAAATTACATAAACATTGGTTGCTCATCAACGGTATGTTTGACTTCTATCCACAGTGTTTCAGTTTGTATCAAGTAAAATGCTTGCTTTCATATTTGTACAAGTCATTTGCTACAGGCGCATTAGAAATTGGATACTCAGGAGGACAGATATCTAAGTTTATAACATAAAACTAAAGTAAATTAAAGTGCATTCCCTGTTTTTATTCAGCTACAACTACTTCCAGTGACTAAAGTATCTGCCACAGCAAACATAATGAAATTGGAATATACAACACTCAGTTTAAGTCTAAAGCCAGTGTAACTTGGAGGATCAATGTTCAGTTTAGCAATCTGACAATACTTAGATCGTTTTAGTGCCAAGAGAAAACAGCCTGGTAGGATGAAGTCCTGAGTGTTCTTACCCACTGTTTGCAGTGTCAGTTCAGTTTAGAAACACATGATTACTTTTCAAGGGGTGGTTTTAGGGTGCTGTAGTTTATGACTGTACTTAGGCAATGCCTCACTGTTTTCCAGGTCATGTTGGAGAACATCACTTCTGGAACATCATTCTGCCACGAAAGCCATGCAAGCAAAATGTTTAGATGTTACATAAATTTCTACTCTATTTTTCTCTTTGCTACTATAAAAAGAACCACAGAATTGACTCGGTCTAGGTGATCCTGGTCTGGCAGGGGGATTGGAATAGATGATCTTTCGAGGTCCGTTCCAATCCCTAAAGATTTGCTCATAAAATCACAGAACATTAGGGATTGAACTAGTTGGCTCAGTGGGTAAAGCATGGGACTCTGAATTCCTGGGGTCATGGGTTCAAGCCCCATGTAGGATATCTTGAGAAAGCACTGTAGGCTTACCCAGCTCCAGCAGACTGGGTAAATCCAGGCGGATTTTAAGCACACAACTCTTCTGGGCAGCCTGTTCCAATGTTCCATCTCCCTCACAGTGAAGAAGTTCCTTCTCACAGAATCATTAGGGATTGGAAGGNAGGAATGGTGTGGCCAGCAGGAGCAGGGAGGTCATTCTGCCCCTGTACTCTGCACTGGTTAGGCCGCACCTTGAGTGCTGTGTCCAGTTCTGGGCCCCTCAGTTTAGGAAGGACATTGAGGTGCTTGATGTTGTCTTTGATGTCCCTAGCCAGATTTAATTCTCTCTGGTGTTTGGCATCCCTAACCCAATCCCTGGTTCTGTGAACAATGCCTCTATATTCCTTCCAGGATAACTGTCTTCACTTTGCCCCTCTGTAGGCTTCCTTCTTGTGTCTAAGTTTGTCCAGAAGCTCCTTGCTCATCTCACAGGTCTCTTGTTGTTTTTGCCGATCTTTCAGTTTTTAGGGATGCAGTGTTCCTGAGCTTGGAGGTGGTGGTCATTGAATGTTAACCTTTCTTGAGCTCCCAGTTATTCCAGGACTCCACCCAATTGCACTCTACTGAGTGGGCCTCTGAAGAAGCCAAAGTCCACTATCCTGAGGTCTGGGGTTGTAAATTTACTGGATAAACTTGATGCCCTAAGACCATGAATTCCACCATCTCTGTAGTGGGTTCAGGACCACAATTTAAGATAAAAGAAAGGAAAGAAGAGCAGTGAGGTCTCGATGACATCTCGGATAAATTTGCCAGACAATGGATGGCTTAGGGAAACTGCAGAAAGGTTTAGTAACTCTATAACTATATACAGAATGGGAGAAAAGGTTACACAAGTCGGTGCACACAAACTAGAAACTGTGTCATAAATGCCATTACACAATCTGAGAAAAATATAATGAGAAATCACTATAGTTTGGGCCTTGGTTCTTCTTTCAGTTTAGAGACCTGGGAAAGAGAGCATGTCAGTCCGGGATGGCCTGAATTTCTCAGTGCCCACACTTGCATCCCTCAGTGCAGCAGCAAGCAAAGAACCCAGTCTCCAGTTCCAAAATGGCAGCGGCCCAGCCACATGGCCCTGGCCACCTGCAGGATCCAAGATGGAGACTGATCGCATGGCTGTGTCAGCAGGGCTGCATCCCGCCACACACACGTGGCCAAGAGGGTCTTCGAAAGATCCTCTCCCTCTCCTGTTTCAGCTCCAGGGGGAAGAGGAGTACTCCAGCTCACCACGATGCTGAAGGCTGCCTGTGTGGGGGGTTGTGATGGCAAATCTGCACCAGTCTTGCTTCTCCAGTCTGGGTGCGGCGGCAGCAGCAGCAGCAGTGCACTGCCGCGGCGAGGGGGGGCCACTTTGGGTCTGGGGCATGGTGGCATCCACGGCTTCTCCGGTCTGGGGCTGTGGTATGGTGGCGGTGGGACCATGCACCCGTGGCAAGTTGTGGCTGAGGTCACTTCCGGACAACGCGGCGGCAGGTGCACGCCGGTGGTGGGGTCAGGCCGGGGCCGCGGCTGGTCATGGCTGTTTCAGGTGCCACGGTTCTCAACCCACCCCAACACAGCCCGTTCCCAGGGTGGTGCGGGGGGTACTCTCTTCAGGGCCACAGCCCCCAAAAAGGCACGAACCAAGGACGTGCTCCAGTTTTTTATAGGCTGCCCTAGCCAGGCCCTTCTGGGGCAGGTCCCCCGGGACAGGCCCTTCCAGGGAAGGGTCCTGGTACCTGTGTAACTGGGGACAGGTCCCCCAGGACAGACCTTTCTGGGGAAGGTTGCAGGACAGTGTCACCTCCCCCAGGACAGGTAACTGAGGGAAAGGTTTTCATAGATTTCATAGAATCATAGAAAGGTTCCCCTTGAAAATAACACAACTTTTTGTTCTTTCATGAAAGCACCTCAGCACATCTGAAAATTCTGCCAATTCTTGAACTGCTACAATCTCATAACCACTGTAGCCAAAGCTTCCCTTCTGTTTCACATTCCCCATCAGCCCCACCTTGTTGGTGAGGACAATGCCAATGTAACACGACTCTTCAATGGCTCATCCACTTTGAGGAGGATGTTAGAATCAAAACCCTCTAGGAATCTTCTGGGTTGCTTACATCTTACTGTACTTTCCTTCCAACACAGGTCGGTGAGGGCTGAAGTCCTCCATGAGGAAAAGGGCTTGTGAAAATGAAGCCATTCCTATCTGTCTATAAAGGGTCTAATCCATTTGGTCTTCCTGGCTGGGTAGCATGGTTTGTAAATAATGCAAATATCCTTGAGTAGTATGACTCTGCTTCTGGTATATAAGTGAACAACCCGTAAGTGGTTTAAATTTTCAAGCCTGCACACCAGAGTCTAATAACTGAAGTATATATTTTGTAGAGAATTTGTCTTGTTTGTTAATTACTTCCTACTGGTGTTCCTGTCTGGTTAGTTTAACTTAGTTTTGGGGCTTTTTGTCCTTTTATTTTCCACAGCAGCTTGGAGAAGTTTTTAAGTTGATGTTTAGGTAAAGAAAGGCAATAAGAAAGCAATTACAGCAATTTTATATTCTTCATGGGGCTGTCCTTCCAAGTGATGAGCAAAAGAATATAAATATCAATTATTTTGTTAAACTGTTAGATTACCATCTGTCTCAATTTGGTACAGTATAGAAAAAGTATTCTCTTTCATTTTCTCATAGCCATCTAGCATATGCTTATCAGATAGGGAAGTCTGGTCCTAAATGCTACACACTGAGTACAATACAAATATTTGGGAGAAGAACATATTTTCCCCAAAATGTGCTAATGACTTACTCATTACTGTGTCATTAACAAGTCTCTTCATCAGGCTTTTCCCGAGAGATAGCATTTCTAAACCTTAGAAAGCTACTTGGCCTTGAAAGAAAAACAGGAGAACTTTAAAATCATTAATAAATTACCATAGGATAATTTAGGTTGGAAAAGTGATTTAAGATCACCTAGTCCAACCATTAGCCCAGGACTGGGCTAAATCCATTACTAAAGCATGTCACGAAGAACTACACAAAATCCTAGAATCATAGAATCATTAGGGATTGGAAGGGACCTCGAAAGATCATCTAATCCAATCCCCCTGACACAGCAGGATCACCTAGACCAAGTCACACAAGGAACATAGCCAGTGAAGGAGACTCCACAACTTCCCTTGGGTAGCCTGTTAAAGTACTCTCTCACCCTCACTGTGAAGAAGTTCCTTCTCGTATTTATATGGAATCTTATGTTCCAGCTTGCCGCATTTGCCCCTCATTCTATCACTAGATGACACTGAGAA
>VXBP01004445.1:9623-28182 GCA_013400115.1 Rhinopomastus cyanomelas
AAGAGAGGTTCTTCTCCCCCTCTACTCTGCCCTGGTGAGACCACACCTGGAGTATTGTGTCCAGTTCTGGGCTCCTCAGTACAAGAGGGATGTGGAGCTGCTGGAGAGAGTTCAGCGTAGGGCAACAAAGATGATAAGAGAGGTGGAACACCTCCCTTATGAGGAGAGGTTGAGGGAGCTGGGTCTCTTTAGCTTGGAGAAGAGGAGACTGAGGGGTGACCTCATTAATGTCTACAAATATTTGAGGGGTGGTTGTCAGGAGAATGGCACTGGGCTGTTCTCAGTGTCATGTAGTGATAGGACAAGGGGCAATGGTTGTAAGCTGGAACATAGGAGGTTCCACATCAACCTGAGAAGGAACTTCTTCACGGTGAGAGTGACAGAGCACTGGAACAGGCTGCCCGGGGGGTTGTGGAGTCTCCTTCACTGGAGATATTCAAGACCCGACTGGATGTGCTCCTGTGTGACTTGGTTTAGGTGATCCTGCTGTTGCAGGCGGATTGGACTAGATGATCTTTCGAGGTCCCTTCCGATCCGTAATGATTCTATGATTCTATGATTCTAAGTCTCAAAACAAACATGGGAAAACTACACCACTCCCAGCAGATGAGAGACTCCTTTTTCCCTCAGTGACAGTTAGAATCATAGAATCATGGAATTATTTAGGTTGGAAGATGTCAGAAGAGATCCAGCTTTCTCCTTTAGCCCGTGAGAAGAAGCAAATGCTGCGTTAAACTGCTCAGCTAAAGAATGCACCTAGTTGAAGATCCTCAACCAAGTGTCATGGTAACCAGATAAGGCAGGCGGCAAGAAGATAACAGAAGCTGAGAAAGCCTGAGAAAGTTAGAAAGAAAGCCTGAGAAAGTTCTGTGTTTTTACTAATAGTTTACTAAACTACTAACTAAAATTAGCATATGGAAATTTACTGGGGTAGGCAAAAGACCCTATGAAAGGGAGCTCGCTGTAAAATAAAGTGCCTTCAGATCACTGCTGTCTGGAAATCTTTTTCAATGCACAGCAGGAAGAGAACTTTCAGATCATGTCCAACCATTAACCCAACTGTTTCAAGTCTACCACTACACCCTGTTCTTGCACACCAGACCTGTACCACTTTTAAACATTTTCAGGGATGGCAATTCAACCACTTCTCTGAGCAGCCTACTCCAATGCCTGAAGACTGTTTCAATTCATAAGTTTTTCTTAGTGTCTAACCTATACTTACCCTGGTGCAACTTGAGGCCGTTTCCTCTTGCCCTGTTCCTTGTGAGAAGAGACCAACATCCTCCTTTCAGCTAGCTGTGGACAGCAATAAGGTCTTCCTTCAGTCTTCTTTTCTTCAGACTAAATAGCCCCAGTTCTCTCAGCTGCTCCTCACAAGGCTTGTTCTCCAGAGCCATCACCAACCTTGTTGTCCTTCTCTGGACCTGCTCCAGCACCTCAATGTCCTTCCTGTAGTGCAGTGCCTGAAACTGGACACAGTTGCCTGTGCCCTAGAAGTGTGCCAGCAACCTTCCTGTGGTACAGTTTATAGCCTGTACTTTGCAGTTTAACTTCAACCTCTTTTTCATATTAAAGCCTTGCTGGGAGTATTCAGTTGTAAGAAGTCTTTAAAGTCAGGGGCAGGGATTCTTACTGGCTCCAGTGGAGTTTGGATCAAGGCTGTTACAACTAAGGCACAGGAAAAGCTGTTTTTCTGCAGTGTCTTCCTCTGGTTTAACAGTGTCACCTGGATAGGATCATACAGTCTTTATCCTGAATGGCTAATAGAAATGGCACCAAAAGCTGCTGAATAACCAGCAAGTTGCTGAAAGGTTGTTGCTGTTATCAGTTGAATTATTTTGTTTGACTTGAACTTATTTTTACCTCCTTATATTTTGTTGGCAGAATATCCTGTCACTTTCTCTTTTGCTTGGGTGACTGAGATTTGCCAGATGCTGAATTTCTCCAGTGACAGCCACGAAGGTGGGCATACTTGGTGCTATGACAGCTCATTTTTATGTGCTCACGCACGGGGAGTCTCTCCTGCTCTGCAGGCTGTAACTGTGCTGGAGGGCAGACTTGCTTCTTGGATGTGAAAAGAGTCTGATCTTCATGCTGGTCTCGGTCCTTCCCTGAGGACGTGGTCTGAAAGCTCTTGACTTTGATGTAAAGAAGCATGCAGCCTTCTGCCTTTTAGCTGTTGGCTGTCAATGACTGTCTCTGGCCACAGATCTCTGAAGTGTGCTTCGTCTTTGGTAATAATAAGCAGTTTCTGATTTGAGCACCCAAATTCTTCAAAGGAGCCCCAGCTCCTCTCTGAAAGATACTTGGTGTGATTCCCTCCTCCTGTGATGGCCATCCCAGGTACTTCTGAACTCCCAGACACTTGAGCAGAGGCAGCCTGAGGAAGGAACCCTCAGGGTTCCCAAGCCTACAGATGGGCTAACAAGCAGAGGGCTGCAGGAAGAGGAAGGGAGGGAGAAGGACCTGGAAGACTGAAGAACTGTGACGTCCTCTCCTTTCATGAAGAGATGGGAGAACCAAGGTTTTTGGCTAAGAACAAGCAGTCTGCACATAGACTCGTCACAGTGTGCTAAATGGCACGGGTAGTGTTGCAAATCATCATTCTTTTGATCAGACCACAGTGTGAGGGGCAGCAGTTTTTGCTCTGCACCAGCTGCAGGTACTATTCTCAGTAATGCAAACTACAGAGAAAAGAGAGAGAAAATTCAGAGAGGACACAGCAGGAGTGGAGATGGACCACTGGTGATGGATGTGAGGAAGATGGAGTAAGCAGCCCTTACGAAGGAAACTGCAAGAGGTGGATTAGCAATGAGCTGAATGCAAAGGAGTGACTCAGTATCGATGCTTCCATTGTGAGAGCAGCTGAGGGGGAGTCCTGAAGTGCTAGTGCAGGGAGGAAGAGGCCAGGCATAGGTCCAAGAAAGGAGGAGGAGAGGATGAATGCAATAAAACCTTCGGATGAAAGAAACCCCAAAAATCTTCCTATCCAAAGCTGTAAGCAAATGAATTCTGAACTATTTGTGGCACTGACATCAATTCATTGGTACTGAAACAATAATGGGAATGAGGGGAGAAAGTGGGAGGAAAAAGAGGAAACTGAGGAAATTAGTTTTTGGCAGCAAAATTCGTCAGGAGCACTTAGGTACTTCTGGAAATGTTATTCAGATTTCCCAAGTAGCAGAAGCTGTGGCTCAGTGAGACTATCTATAAATCAACTTTGAGGACACAGTGAGACCCAAATCCATTGCAACCATATAGCACCACACATTGACCTGCTGTTTTGAATCCCCTTTCTGCCCCTCCTTCACAGGACAACCTGATTTTGGATGTGTTAGCATGATTAGAGCAGCTTTTTTGGTAGATCAGGTGCTACATATCCCCCTGAAGCTGGCACTAGCCTCAGGTGATAAAGTAAAGCTGCACAGACATTGGGACACGTGTTGTAGCTAATTCAATACAGAGGCACTTGTGTGAGTGTTAAGTCTCAGCTTTGATCTGCCAGGTGACCTGCTAGCGTGCAGAGCGGATGCCGATTCCTTCAGGGCGAAACGCCTGCTGCTGGTGATGTCAGTGGCTCTCCAAGATCAGATGTGCAATGAGCTCCAAGTGGCTGGGCGATAAAAAGGTCCTTGGGAAGCCACTTAATCCCCACATCCCACTGAAATAAATGTGTTGGCACATTTGAAAAGCCCTCTAGGTGCCTTTACAGATGTGTCTCTGGGTGCCTACTTCTCACCAGAATCCACATGAATTGCAAAGCTTCTCCATAATTTCCACAGACATGACCGTCGTCTTACCGTGTGACCATACTTCCCAGGGCTACCTTTGGCTGGCAGTTTGGAATGCCATCAACAAAGCTCAAGACTTGTCTAATTCACAGGTTCTTTGTGAAGGGTTTCTGTCATTGCAGGGATGAGGAACTTGAGGAAGTGGCAGCCTGAACATTACCCCTCTCTGGCCCAGGGCCAGGGCTGTGGTGTACAGGAAACTTGCTGACCGTGCATCCTGAGCCCTCATCCCTGTCATTAATGAATAGATGGAACAGGACTCGTCCCAGTATCGACCATTGGGGGACTCCACCAGATACAGGCCTCCAACTAGACTCTGTCCCATTGACCATTACTCTCTGGCTTCTATCCTGCAGCCAGTTCACAATCCACCTCAGTACCCCATTATCTAGACCACACTGCCTCAGTTTGGCTGCAAGGATGCTGTGGGAAACTGTGTCAAATGCCTTAGTGAAGTCAAGATAGACCACATCCGCTGCCCTGCCATCATCTGTCCACCTGGTTATGCCCTCATAAAAGGCTATCAGGTTGGTCAAGCATGACTTTCCCTTGGTGAAGCCATGCTGACTGTCCCCAATGACCCTCCTGTCCTGCCTCTAGGACAAGTTGTTCCATCACCTTTCCTGGGATGGAGGTGAGGCTGACCAGTCTCTAGTTACTGAGTCCTCTTTCTTATCCTTTTTGAATACTGGAGTGACATTTGCCATCCTCCAATCCCTAGGCACCTCTCCTGATCCCCAGGACTTACAAACGATGATGGAGAGTGCTCTAGCAATGACTTCTGCCATCTCCTTTACCATGTGCAGTGCATCCCATCAGGGCGCATGGATTTGTGTACATCCAGTTTGATCAACTTATCCCTAACCCAGTCCTCATCAACCAAGACAAGCTCCTCTCTTGTCTGAACTTCCTCTGAAGCCTCAGCAGTCTGGGGCTTGATATCAGGACAGCCCCCAGAAGTATAGACAGAGGCAAAGAAAGTGTTCAGTATCTCTGCTTTCTCTGTATCCTTTGTCTCCAGGGCACCCACCTCATTCAGCAGGGGGCCTACACTGCCTCTAGGTTCAGTTTTACCTGCTATGTATTTGAAGAAGACCTTGTTGTTGCCCTTGACCTCTCATGCAAGGTTTAATGCCCGGGAGGCCTTGGCCTTTCTAGTTGCATCCCTACATTCTCTCACCAGAGTCTTATAATCACCCCAAGTCTCCATGCCCTCCTTCCATGACCTACAGGATTTCTTCTTCTTCTTCAGTTTGCCCACAGCTCCCTGTTTAACCACACAGGTCTTCTTGCTTCGTTCCTTGGCTTCTTTCCTGTTGGGATGCTCTTTTCTTGTGCTTCAAGGAAGTAGTCTTTGAATGTTAACCAGCTATCCTGAGCCCCTTTACCTTCCAGTAACTTCTCCCGTGGGATTTCCACCAGCAACTGCTTGAAAAGGCCAAAGTTGGCCCTCCTGAAGTCCAGGGTTGTGATTCTGCTAGGTATTCTGTTCCTACCACATGAAACCCTGAACTCCACCATCTCATGGTCACTGCACTCAAGGCTGCCCTCGACCTTCACTGCTTCATCCAGACCCTCCTTGTTGGTGAGTACAAGATCCAGCAGCACTCCTTTCCTAGTGGGCTCCTCTACCATTTGCATCAGGAAGTTGTCAGCAATGCACTGGAGGAACCTCCTGGACTGTGGGTGGCTGGCTGAGTAGGTCTTCCAGCAAATATCAGGATAATTAAAATCCACCATGAGAACCAGGGCCTATATCTGTGAGGCTGCTGTCAGCTTGCCTGTAGAAGATGTCATCAACTTCCTCATTCTGATCTGGTGGCCTGTAAGACACCCACACCAGTGTCACCCGTGCCCACCTGCCCACCAACTGTCTCTTCAGCTGCCCCTGGACAGAACTCAGCACATTCCTGTTTCTCTCTCACGTAGAGCACCTTACCTTGCTGACCTGTCCTTCCTGAAAAGGACATAGCTGTCCGTTACCACATTCCAGTCATGCGAGCTGTCCCACCAGGTCTCCATAATTTCCACCAAATCATAATTGCCTGACTGGACACAGATTTCCAACTCCTGCTTATTCCCCATGCTGTGTGCATCATGTACAGGCACTTCAGGGAGCAAGCTGAGCGCTCTGATTTCACCCTAGGACAGTGAGAGGCCACCTGGTTTTCATTAGGACCAGAGCTCTGTCCCACTGGTGCTTGCCCATCAACTATCCCACCCTGCCTCGAATGCAGTTTAAAGCCCTCTGAATGAGCCCTGCTGATTCCTGCCCCAGAACCCTTTTTCCCCTCTGAGATAAACCTCTCCCACGAGGACCTGTCAGATCTGGTTACTTATAGAACCAGTCTTTATCAAAGAACCCAAAACCCTGCCTGTAACACCAGTCTTGTAGCCAGGCATTAATGGACTGAGTCCTTCTATTCTGGCCTGTGTCCTCATCCCAAAATGGAAGAAGTGTTGAGAATACAATTTGTGCCCCAGAGTCTTTCACCAAGCGTTTTAATGCCTTGTAGTGTTTCTTCATTCCCCTCAGGCTATGGAATACAGCTTCCTGCCCACCTGTCTGGAAGATCAGCAGTGGGTAATAGTCAGCTGATCTCACCAGGTTAGGGAGCAACCTAATGATATCTCTGATTCAGGCTCCAGGCAGACTGCAGACATCCCTGTGATGAGGGTCAGCTCTGCATGTTGGGCCCTCAGTCCCTTTCAGGAGAGAGTCTCCAATAACTGAGGCCCTTCTCTTTTTACTGGAGGACTTCCTGGATTTATGTGACCTTGCTAGGGCCTCTGGTATGGCTTCTCTATCCTGTATATCTTTATTAGACTGGCTGTCTTCCAACAGAGGCTTATATCCATTACTCAGTGGCAACTGGGGAGGTGAGGCAGGCAAGGGTGGTACTTGCCTTCTGCCATGACCCTGCACTTGGCTCCATTCACCCCTTCTACTTGGGCTTTTGTCCTCCATCTGAGAACTATAAGTTACAGTCATCCCCCCCCCAAATCTGGCTCTTGTTTAGCTGTTGTCCAGACTGCTGAGCCTGGCTCCACCTGTCTACCTCTGTTTCAGCCTCTCTAATTCTTCTGAGCCTTTCTAGTTCATCTTGCAGCCTTTCAACCTCATCTTGTAACTGTGCCGCCCAGTCAAGCAGATAATCTACCTGCTCGCACCGTATGCAGCCTGGAAAATGTTAGAGAGTGTTACATTCCTGGCAGCCTGTCACATGCACAGCCTCATCTTGTTGGGGGACCTCTGTTTGAGTTCCCATATCCATGAGCAGTGGTGACTGAAGCCTGGTCTTCTGCTGCTGCTGTGTTGTTACCATTTATTTTTTTTGCCCCTGGCAGCTGAAGGAGCTGAATCAGCTGAAGTGACTAAAGTGGCTAGCACTGTTGGAGCTCAGCACGGGCTGGGTGTGACTCGGGTTTCTCTGCCTTGTAAGGCTGCCGGATGAGCGTAGCAACTCGTGTAATCCCACAAGAGATTTAAACCCTCAGCGGCTGCCCCTTTTCTCCCCCAAGATTTTCTACTCAGGGAATCCCCAGATCACCCAAAAACCTTGATAAATAGCATTCGGGGACCGGTGCTGTCGGAGCCTGGAGCATACTGTACAGCCTGACATGTACCTCATGGGGGTAAAGGATTGCTTCTTTAATACTTAGCAAAACTAGTATAGTTTGGGGACTGACCTGTTGGAGAGCAGTGTAGGGGAAAGGGATCTGGTGGTCCTGGTGGACAGCAGGATGACCATGAGCCAGCAATGTGCCCTGTGGCCAAGAGGGCCAACAGCATCCAGAGGTGGATCAGAAAGGGAGTGGTCAGCAGATGGAGAGAGGTTCTTCTCCCCTCTACTGCGCACTGATGAGACCGCATCTGGATGATTGTGTCCAGTTGTGGACCCCTCAGCTCAAGAGGGACGCAGAGCTGCTGGAGAGAGTCCAGTGCAGAGCAACAATGATGATGGAGTGGAACACCTGTTTTATGAGGAAAGGCTGAGGGAGCTGGGTCTGTTTAGGTTTGTTGTATGTTAGGACCCAGAAGAAGAACTTGTGTATCTCCCAAACCACTCCCCTCTTCTCCACAGTAGGAGGCTCCTGGTGGACCATCAAATAAAAATCCAGCAGGAGGTGACTCAGGCAGTTCCGGCCAGCTGCGGAGGAGAGACGACCCACAGCTCCTGTGCTCTGATCTGCTGCCCAGCCCACCTGCCTTCTCCTGCACGCTACTCTCCAGTTAAGCTTTTATCAGTGGTTACTGGTGGATCGGGAGGGGATCTATCTCGCCCTTTAAGGCATTTTGTTTTGCCTTAGACTGGTTCTGAGTGCAATGTTCTGTTTTTGCAAGGGGGAAATGGGCTGCCGGGGTTTGGGTACACAGCTGCCAGGTGACCACCAGCAGAGTTCCGATAGCCAAGCGCCTGGTGCACGCAGGAGGAGGGTGCGCGACTGGCCTGCACCATTTTCCCTCCCTTTCTTTTCTGGTGAGGATGTGAAAACAGCCGGGTGCGAGCGCCTGTTGCTGCTGTGCCGTGACAAGAGCCCCCTAGTGACTGGAGGCCAGAATTACGCCAAATTGCCTCTGTAGTTCTTCCCTCACACCATCTCCCTACATTTCTGTTGGTATTTTCCATCCTCTTTTAAATTTACTTTGTTTTAAATAATATTACAATTTATTGACATTTTCAAACTTGTTTATATTCCTTTCCTGTATTGGTGGGAGGGGAATCTAACAATCTGCTCTGGAGGGTTCCGCCTTTAACCATCAAACCAGTACAAGGTTGGAGAAGAGGAGACTGAGGGGTGACCTTATTAATGTTTATAAATACATGAAGGGTGGGTGTCAGGGGGATGGAGCCAGGCTCTTCTCAAAGTCATCTAGTGACAGGAGAAGGGGCCATGGGTGTAAGCTTGAACATAGGAGGTTCCACATGAATGTGAGAAGGAACTTCTTCGTAGTGAGGGTGACAGAGCACTGGAACAGGGTGCTCAAGGAGGTTGTGGAGTCTCCTTCACTGGAGATGTTTAGGACCTGCCTGCATGTGTTCCTGTGTGATTTGGTCTAGGTGATCCCGGTATAGCAGGGAGATTGGACTAGATGATCTTTCAAGGTCCCTTCCAATCCCTGATGTTCTGTGATTCTGTGATCTTCAAGGTTCTAGGAAACTGGCAGTATTTATTTTAGCATATTCTGCAGAGCAGTGATATGATCAAAGGCACCTTAGGATAGAAGCTTGTTTGTTGTGAGAAGCTCCAAGCATAGTGCAGTGTAGAGATAAAGTACCTCTTTTTTCTCTTTTTGAAGAATTTCCTATCATGAAGCTGAAAGATTTTACACTTCAACGAGCCAAGGACCTTGAGAGAAGAGCTTCAAGGCTGGAAGAGAAAGCCCCTGAAGTGAGCTCAGGCCCATGAGAGACATTACTAGTGCTGTGTCAACACGACAGTGATGTAAGGTCAGCTGAGGTTAGCTCTAATGGCACACAGCTAACAGGATGCCTGGGGAGCCGATGTGAAGGGGCACTCCAAGTTGCTAATGCCTTCATCTGGGTCAGCAACGAACAGCCAGACACTGGTTCACAGAACTGTCCTTCCCTGAGAGGTCTGTTCAATGTATGGGGTTTTTTAAGTGGTAAGGAAATAAATGGCCATGCTGACCTCAGGCATGCTGGCTTCACCCCAGCCCTGCCTGCTACTGAGGTGCTCTCATCCATCTTTCTCCATGTTCTCCCCTTGCTCTCTTCCCGGCTTCCTTCTCCTCCCTCCTATCCCTTTGCTGGGGATTATGTTCCTGCTCCGGTGCGGAGTGGGGAACAAATGTTGAAATCCCCCTTTTCCCCTGCAGAATGTGGTTCCTGCTCACTGATTTGTTCTATGTTCAGCATATCCCCCTCTGGACCCCTTCCCCTTTCCCCAGCCCCAGCTCTGCACAGCTGCACAAAGATATTGGTAATGTTGCAAGAACAGATTTCCACAGGGGATTGGTCTGGCCCTGAAGGCACCTCACTGCTTCCGGCTCCCACGCTTGCCACAGCTTGAGCAGACTGGTGCAGAAGCTGGCTAGAGCCCACTTCTGGGGACTGTAGCCTGCTCATGTCCTAGGCTACACGTGCATACCAAACCTCTTCAGAGGGTACAATCTGTCGAAGGTTTATTGCTATTCATGAATTGTTAGCTAGTGAAGCAGGTATCTGAACCACTGTCAGCACCATTCTCTTATCTGTTTCTCTCAGCTTCCTTCTCATCCCCAGTTGCTCTGTCCTCCAAAGCCTGGCCATTTCTGGAAAGGACACGTCCTTCAGGGCAACATTTTACGCCTTTCTTGATGTCTCTTGTTTGTTCCCTAATGTAAACTCTCTCTGTGACAGGCTTTTAGCATGACTTTCTGTGATAAGCTTTTTTCCTTTGGGCTTTGTCTGTAACAAAAATCATTCACCATTGGGAAGCCTTTTCCTTGCCTGTTTTTATCCCAAGTTTCCTGCTTCTTGGCATCTTGATATTTAATTTCTCCTAAGCTGCCCTTTTTATGTGTGTTTACTGCTGCATTGGCCTCCTCAGTCAAGCTGATATTCTGAAGCTTTTCTGGAGAAAACAAGATTATTTCTCAAACCAGGTTATGTAGGTCAGGAAAACCAACTAAGTAAGCAGAATTCAGAGCAGCAGAAAACAGCTTATTTTAGTCAGGGAAGACTTTAAGATAAATCTTCCAAATCACTGCCTTCCAAATATAAGCTTAGTCTGCTTTAGGAGATGCTGCTGAAACAAATCAGCCAGTTGAGCTGCTGGTAAAAGCTCTGCAGAGTGGCCAAGTGCTCCTGAGTGAGGCTGACTGACGTGCCCGAGGTTTGACTCCGTTGCCGTACGCCCCTTTGGTAAGGTCACTGCTTTATTCACGCAGTGTTTCCGCAGATCCATGTAGATCCCCAAGGGAGTGACGCTCTGCAGAGGACCTTTTTTGCATTTGTTATGTTCATGTCTCTCCTGGCAGTCATCATTTGCATCACGTCTCCTTTACAAGCTGGGTGCGATCTGGCTCGCGGGCCTCTGTTGTTGAGGCTTAAGTGAAGTCCTGGCTTGTTGTAGAAGCAGTGTTGCTAGCAGGTCTAAAGAAGTGATCAGCCCCCTGAACTTGGCACGGGTGAGACCCCACCTCGAGTACTATGTTCCCTTTTGGGCACCTCGGTACAGGAGGGAGGTGCTGGAGCAGGTGCAGAGGAGAGCAGCTAAGTTGGTGAAAGGCCTGCAGAACAAGCCTTACCAAAAGCAGCTGAGGGAACTGGGGAGAACTTATTTAGGACCTTATTACTCTCTACAACTATCTAAAAGGACATTTGCTGTAGAGAGGTAGGTGCTGGCCTCTTCTCACAAGTACATAATGATAGGAATAGACAGACTGGCCTAAAGCTGCATCAAGGGAGGCTTAGGCTGGACATTAGGAAATGTTTTTTCTCTGAAAGGGTTGTAAAGCACTGGAACAGGCTGCCCAGGGCGGTGGTTGAGTCACCATCTCTTGATGTGTTTGAAAGTTGTATAGATGAGATACTTAAATATATGTTTTAGGAGTGATAAAGTTAAGAGTAGGGTTAAAGGTTGGACTTGATGTTCTGTTAGGTCTTTTCCAACCCAAATGTTGCGGTGACTCTGTGAAGTGCATCCTCCTCACAGGGTAGTGTCCCATCTACACTGACACTGAGCTGCCGCAAGCCGTTCCTATTCAGCAGTTTTTGGCTCCGTGTCTATTCAGCAGAACACTTAACCATGAGTTTAATATCAAACTCATGCTCCATGGCCAATTGCTGGATGGAGGTGAATGCTCACACAACGTGATTGAATAATAAGCAGGTTAGTTACAAGGAGGTGGGAGCTTTGCTGAGCTAGGTTCAGACAGAAGAGTGGAGCACTCCTGCCCAAAGGCTTCCTTCCCTCCACCAGCTGTGCATCCAACAGTTTATTCCCAGGGTAGTGTTGGTGTTTCAGTCTTGCTCATGAAGGGACATTTTTGTAGTGCTGGATTTGAGAAGCGAAATGGCCTGTGGCCTTGCTCAAGACCTTGGTGACCATATTGGCTTTGCTGTGTGCAAAGGGCGATGGCAGCTGTGTGCTCCCTTGTGACATGCAGAGGGCATCTCTGTGCACGCCCTCTTCAGGTGCTGGAGATGGAGGAGGCACGTGAAGCACAGTGGCTGATCTGACTGCTTTTTCATAGCAGCTCAGCAGGGTATAAATTTAAGTGCTCAGTTGCTACAGTGAATTTTTAGAAGGAAGGAGGTGACAGCTCCATTTGTCTGCTGTGCAAGAGCGGTTTGGGCAGGATACCACATGCTTGCTGGTCTCTGTGTAGGGTTCCTTGCTTTCTGTAGATTACTCTTTCTCTGTTTACTCAGTGTAGAAAATGCTAAAGTGAATATGCATTTAGAACAGGGGTCCTCAAACCCCAGCCCGCGGGCTGGATACAGCCCCCCAGGGTCCCCAATGCAGCCTGCCGGTAATTTACAGAACCTCCCCGCCCTCCCCCCCTTCCTCCCAGGGGGTTGAGGGGGGAAACTGAGCAGCTGCAGATGACTTCCTGCCGACTGTGTGGCTGGGCTGAGGAGGAGGGCGGCAGCATCAGCAAGGTGGGCGGCTCCCTTGTCTCTCCCTCCCTCCCTCCAGCTCCCATGCAGGACAAGCCAGGCAGCACAAACCAGCCAGCACCAGTGGGAAGTGCGTGCACCATCATGTCAAAAAAAGAAAAATGGGCTCTGAGTGCAGAGTATTCCAAGAAAAGTGGACTTCTGATTGTTTTTTCACAGAGTACAAAGAAAGAGCTGTTTGTCTGATAGGCCAGAATTCAGTGTTCAAGGAATACAATTTGCATCGACACTACAAAACTCAACATAAAGATAAATGTGATTCTTTGGTCGGACAAGTGAGAAAAGATAAAATATTAAGACTGAAACATGGATTGGCAACTCAGCAAAACACTTTTGTGAAGCAAAAGCAGCTCAATATATCATCACTTCGAGCAAGCTATCAAGTTGCCAAGCNAAAACACTTTTGTGAAGCAAAAGCAGCTCAATATATCATCACTTCGAGCAAGCTATCAAGTTGCCAAGCTCATAGGGCGCATCGGCAGAGCATTCGTAGAGGGGGAATTTGTTAAAGAATGGCCTCCTTCTGCTGCCAAAGAGATGTGTCCAACAAATTGGCCTTCAATTTGTTTAGTACAGTGAGTCTTTCAGGACCTGCAATTACACGAAGGATTGAAGAAATGGGGGGAAATTTGAATCTGCAGTTGCAAAACTACTCAAAAAAACTTTGCTATTTCTCACTGGCACTTGACAAAAGCAGCGATGTTCGTGATTCTGCACAACTTCTGATTTTCATTCGTGGGACAAGTGATTCTTTTGAAGTCACAGAGGAGCTTGCTCCACTGAAAAGCATCAAAGGAACAACTACAGGAGAGGATATCTATGAGAAAGTTTGCCAAACTATGAATGATTTGGAGCTGGACTGGGGTAAACTATTCAGTGTGACAACTGATGGTGCTCCCAGCATGCTGGGGTCCATGAAAGGAGAGGTTGCACACATTAACAAAGAGATGGACAAACACAACCGTTCACATCCAACAGCCATACACTGCATCATCCACCAAAGAGCACTGTGTTGTGAATCACTGAAGCTGGACTCTGTAATGAAAATTGTTGTTTTGTGTGTTAACTTCATTAGAGCTCGTGCACTAAACCTGTCTGAGCTAAATGTTGCCCATGAAGATATTCTGTTCCACACAGAAGTCTGTTGGCTGAGTTGAGGGAGAGTTTTGAAACAATTTTATGCCTTACTTCCACAGGTTTATGATTTTATGCTTTCTAAAAACAAAGAAGTGCCAGAGCTCAAACATGCAGCATGGAAATGGCACCTTGTGTTTCTGACAGATGTAACAGAACTACTCAACAATTTCAGTGTCCAACTTCAAGGAAAGGGGAAGCTCACCTGTGATAGGTATTCACCTGTGAAAGCGTTTCAAGT
The DNA here is from genome assembly GCA_013400115.1 of Rhinopomastus cyanomelas. Classification (NCBI taxonomy): domain Eukaryota; kingdom Metazoa; phylum Chordata; class Aves; order Bucerotiformes; family Rhinopomastidae; genus Rhinopomastus; species Rhinopomastus cyanomelas. The sequence goes on from VXBP01004445.1 coordinate 23,420, forward strand.
CAAATCAGACCTGTTCATTAACCACGTGAAGGAGGAAAACTTCTGCCATCTCCCCACAACTCAAAACTTGCCTGCAGAAAAACCAGCAGTTGCATTCCCAAACAAAACATGTACGGATGTACTAGAAATGCTGCAAAAGGAGTTTCAAATTAGATTTGAGGAGCTGCGTCTCCATGAACAGGACATGCAGCTTTTCTGGAACACATTTTCTGTTGACATTGAAACTGGTGATCTGATTTACCAAATGGAATTGGCCAAACTACAGACTTGTGACTCGCTGAAAGATGCAGTCAAATCAAGCAGCCTTACTAATTTCTGTGCATCTTTCCCCTCAGAGACCTATCATAATCTCAGGAACCAGGCGCTCAAAATCACAACCATCTTTGGCAGCACCTCTGTCTGTTAGCAGACTTGTTCTCAAAAGAAACATCTGAAATCTCCAATCAGATCCAGACTAACTGCTGAACACTTGCATCACTTGACCATTGACCATCTCATTAGCCAAAAGCAGGCCCATAGTCCACATTGAAATATTATTTGTTTTTGTTGGTTACAATTGTTCTTCATTTTAAATATTGTATTCTTTTTCCTGTTTTTTGTGCACTAGTACAAATAAAATATGTGCAGTGTGCATAGGAATTCATTCATTTTTTTCCAAACTATAGCCTGGCCCCCGACAGTGTCTGAGGGACAGTGAACCAGCCCCCTGGTTAAAAAGTTTGAGGACTCCTGATTTAGAATCACGCTGTCTTCACAAAGTCCTATGATTTAGACAGATCTTCCTGTAACGCAGGAGACAACATTAGATTCATGAAATGTTTTGCACAACCCTGCTTTCCCTAAAACATGCTAATTCCTTACAGGACTGCCTTTGTAACCCAATTGCAGCTGAGGTGAACACAGCCCGGTGTCATGACAGCAGTGTTGTGCCTGTTTCCAAAGCCAGACCTCATACAAAGTGCAAAAGTGTCTCATGAGCTGAGCAGGATGCACAATGCGGGTCAGCTAGCTGCTCCGTACAGATGGGAGTACAGGGAGAGCTGTTATGAAGGTCACACTGTTGGGATTTGATCCATTCCAACTGGATGAGGCAGCTCTCCTGTGAGCTAGCCTGAACCCTGAACAAAAGCTGGATGCTGCCTGAAGATTGATGCTGACAAGCACTGAGTGCTGATGAAGAGTCAAACTTTGTGGGCACAGACCAAGCTCTGACTTTTCCCAGTCTTTACAGTGGGAATAATGATGATAGTTGCTAACCTCCCAGCAGTGTGGTGTTGGCTGCGCTTGAACAATACCTTGAACAGAAAGTCTGAGCACACTTGGTGACTTTCCTTTAAGGACTTAAATTTAGCAGTCGGTTTCCCCAGTGTTCCCATTGGATCCATTAGCCCAAGAAATCTGCAAGTCCTTCTGGCATACAGAGGCACTAGGGGACTGATATGTGACTTCCAAGGATGCAAATCAGAAGCCATTCCTTTGTCTGAGCAGAGGATAAAGTTCCATCGAGATGTTCACTGCAGACTGTTATGATTTGTAGAGCCTAGTCATCAAAAACAAGGGTTAGTCATCAAAAACAATCTACCTTCCTCTGACAATATAAAAAGGCTTAAAAGTTTGGTGAGGTTTGCAAGGCATTAAAAATACCCTACCGCTGTTACAATTGCTGGCATTAATTCTCATCAGGTAGCCTTCCATCCCCATTTGATGCAGAAGTGAAGCTTCACGTCTGTTGCCAAAAGCTTTAACTTTGGTGCCCATAAAAGGTTTCTTCAGTCTTGTTATCAGACCATCAATGTCCAGACACTTCCTCGCGATTAATCCTGTATTGAAATTAAATTAAGTTTCCATATATTTGGCAGAATGACCCCAGGACTTCCTATTTGGGGAATACAAAGAATAAAGCATCTGCAGCCTCAGGAAGCCACAGTCTCTGATTTCCTGCAGAGGCAGAACAAGAACAAACAGGGAACACATATTTCACAGCAGCAGCCGAAAGCTCACGTAAAAGCCCTGGTGGCCCCTCATGATGAAAACAATTAAGAAGAGGGAACATCCCTGGTCCCAAAATTATTTGTGGGTGTTTTGTTACATACACAATACGCCATTAGCAAACAGAGCTAACGCGAGCTAATGTTTTTTCCAGGTGACTGTTACACTTCCCCTCGGCCTGCGTCTTTTGGTTTACATCATCAAGACTGCACTCACGCAGCCAGTGAGTTTCACGCTGCCATTTGCTACGCTGGGCTCTCCAAACCCATTTATGCTTAGGAAAACCCTGACGTTTTCTTTGGTGGCTTCGCTCGAGTAAGCCGGGCCAGATTCAAGCTGGTGTAAACTGCAGTGGAAGGAACAGAAGCTGACAATAAGGCAGCAAATCCTGCATTAGCCTAGCTCTGACTTGCAAGGAAAGGCACATCAGGAACTGGGGCACCAGCCTGCCTGCTGGTCCCTAAGAGAGCAGCCCTGCCCCCACAAAAGGGAACACTTCCAATTGCTTGCAGATTGATGGTCATGCCTTGCACTAATGGACATCATCAGCTTAAAATTAAGGCTCTGTCTGAATAAAGGCTCTTCCTGAATCTATATACTTACATGTGTATGTGTAGGTGTGCCTGTGCATAGGCACAGAGACAACCGCCACGTCGTTGGGATTACCTCGGCAGCTGCAGTGTATTGACTTTACTGGGTCTGATGGCTCTCACTCCTTTGCTACGGCTGGCTTTTCCAGTACCAGTTGTTGTGCTGTTGCTGGTTCTTGTCAAAAGAAATAGCCTTGTTTCTGTTCTGTACAGGTACCATTTAACCATAACCATGGTGTTGAAGAATATCTTGCTTCCTACAGTTTTGTCTCAGTCAAGCCTTTTTCAGTGCTTCCTAACCCAAACTCGAGTGAAAGAGGGAGACCTAAATGATGCAGGATGTTTGGCTTGGTGCGCTTCCATGGGGAAAGGTCTGACCAGTGGCTGCTTAACACAGCTGTCCTTCAGCAGGCAGAAATGGGGCTAGTGTAGTTCCCTGGGAAGCTGCTTGTCTTGGCATCTTTCAGAAATGGCTGTTTAGGAACAAAATGCAAACAGTTGCTCTCCTTTAAACTGTCACTCCATATGGGGAACTTGGTTTGAAGCTCCAGACCTGAGACCTAAAGCATCCAAGGATGACATTTTTCTGAAAGGGTATCTTTTTTTGTGAGACGTTACTCTTAGAGTAGGTGTTTCTGTAGCCCTGGAAGTATCGAATGCGTGAGGAACTCAGGCTGTGGCTCCCAGGTCCTTACTCTGGTGACATTCTGAAGCACACGACTCCCTGGAGAACTGTGAGCGAACTAAGTTTACATCAAGAAGCACTGCTTGCCACTGAAATGCCAGAGGCATTTGGAATCAAAGCTGTTCTGCCCACATGGCGCTGGGTACATTTACTGGGTGCAGTCTAGACACATTGACTTGGTAACTCTTGGCAACTGCCTGCAGCTGAAAAGCCCTGTCTCTTAATTCATGCCTTTGTCATATAAACTACGTTTCCCCTGCAGTTTGGTAGAAGGCTCAAGGAACACCCATTTGTGCTGAAATCTGCTGGGATTTGGGGATGCAGCAGGGAAAAAGGGCATTCAAAGAGAGAGACTAGGTCTGTGTCATCTGCAGGGAGCTGGGTTACGTTGCCTTCCCACTTTGTTCTGTGCCCTGAGTTTCACAAGGCCCTGCGTGTCCCTGTCTCTGCTGGTGGGCTAGTTAAGTCTCTCCTAATTCCAGAATGAGTGATGAGCAGGCAAATGTATGTGATGCTGCCAGCGCTCATGATTTTGAAAGTCTTGCAATGTTTGCCTTTCATTCCCTTGGCTTTTGCTCACAGATTAATGCAATAGAATTCTTCTTCCCAAACAAGAGGAACAGGGTGAAAAAAGTATTCAGCTGAGTTTCTGTATCAAAAAATCATTCCCGGTGTCCAGTCTACCTGTCAGGAAATGAAAGCCAAGACCAGTGATGCAGCAACCCTGTGGCTCAGACATTCGCCCCCACCAAAGCCGCAGATCCATCACAGCACTGTGAATAGTGTGTTAAGTAATCCCAGCTCACGGAATCACAGTATTGAATGACTGCTCATCTCTCCCAGTGCCACCTACCTCCATACATGCATTCTCTCATCATTCTTCTCCCTGCTGAGAACTGCTAGGGGTTTTCCACTCTTTCAGGGGAAGCCTTCCCCAGGGGGAGATGTCCACAACCAGATGCAGCAGCCCAGACTGAGCCTCAACAGTCAGGGGAAGAAATCAGATTTCTTAGGATAGCAACACCTCAGTTTAGGTCAAAAGAATCGCTAGCTCTCACTGGGAACCTTGATCTAAAGGCCTTGATGTAAAGGTCAAGAGAAAGACTGCAAAGGTCACTACAAACTGAGATTATGTTGCCCAGCAAAATTCTTCTTGTTAAAATCCACCGTTGTGGGCAAAGAAGCGAGTCATAGACATGATGCCTACATGGGGAAGTTACTCTGCTGCTGCTTCTGCTGGTCAAACCCTGTTCCTTCTGTGAACACATCAGACATAAGCATCCCATTTCCTTTCTCCCTTGCTGACACCAGCTGTTTTGTGGTGAGAGGAGGTACTTATCTGGGGAGCCACCACTCTGCCACCCTTTGCTTTGTAAGCTGTAGTGTAATAAAGCCCCTCAAGATGCTGTTCCCTTCTGAGATGCAACTTTATAGCTGTGCATTTGCCTTGACAAAAGGAGTGCCTTTCTAGTGGAGTGCCCCAGGGATCGGTGCTGGGA